>BSBM01001063.1:1382500-1477500 GCA_027924585.1 Larix kaempferi
TTATTCCGTAACTTTTTCATTTCACAACCATTTTAAAAAAAACTTATATGTTGCACTAGAGGACACCGACTTCTGCATGTTGTAAAAAATCCAAGTCAAAATAACTCTATTAAGACCTTCAAAGGCTGCACCCACATTTGACATACCGTTCTCGAGGTTTGATCACTTACATAATTTAAAAAAAAATTAAACATTTAATTTTGGAAAAAAAGTGTTGCACTAGTGCTACGAGTTCTATACATGTCTACCAATTTTTGTATCCTGAAAACGTCATTTAGGCATTGAAAGGATGCACCCACAAAAACATATACCTTATCATTTACCAAAAAAATAAAAAGTGACTGTTAGAAAACATGAAACTTGACATAGCTATGCAAATTTTCAATACATAAAAGTTATATATTCAGAAACGTCATTCAATTTCCTACATTTCAACTTTTTTACTCAATGCAAGATATTTTGCGTAAGTATCTCAAAAAAACCAAGTAAGTTGAGGGATTCCTGATTTTTTAGTTTTCTATTGCATCTAACGTGCCAAAATTGACCCTCGTTAGCTTACACATGCCCATACACTTGGATCCTCATGTAAATTTTGAATGAGCATCCACACACACATGTCATTTTCCATTCTTCCCTTGCAACTACTACCCAATCAGGTTCTAGAATGGAAATTGAACAAAGTAATTCCCCAAGGTTGATCCATGAAGCTGGTTCACGATTTTTAGCGAGCAAAGTGCCAAAAAATTTTGTTGCGGACCCTCGATCAAGGTCTCAAAAGCCCTCGGTCGAGGTATTAAAACCTTTATCGAGGGTTTTAAAAGACCTTGATTGAGGTATTTAAAAGACCTCGATCAAGGGTTAAAAAAAGACCTCGATCAAGCTATTAAAACCTCAATCGAGGGTTGAAACAAGACCTCGATCTAGCTTTTGAAAAATATTAAAAAAGGCCCGCGACTTGTTTTTTAGGCCCTCGATCGAGCAAATATCTCAATCGAGGGCTTGAACATACCTCGATCGAGGTTTAGTTAAAACCCTCGATCGAGGTCTTGTTAAACCCTCGATCGAGGTATTTTAAATACCTCAATCGAGCAAATAGCTCGATCGAGGGCCTAAAAAATAGGCTGACAACCCTTTTCACTGCAGAATGAAAGTTTTTTCTACCTTCCAGCGGGTTAAACCATGTCATTAAATGCACATTAATGGGCAGACTTGATACCATTGGATTCGTCAATGAATCCTCTATCCAGATACAAAAAATTTACGAAATTTTATCTTTGTATGTCTTTTGTTTTTAAATTTATACTAAAACTTGCCCTAAAAAACCCTGGAGACAACTTCGATTGAGATCAAAGATAAATCCACAACATTCAAAATACACATCCAAAAAATTTGAAAAAATACACAAGCACTAGATAAACGTGTCCTCTTCAAAAGGGTATTTTTAGTTTTGCAAATTATGTAAATAATCAAAATATTTGGTGCACACACACACGTGTGCAAAATGCGACTGAAATATTCATTGGTCAGTTTCAAAAAATAATAATAAATATAATTTTTCGAGAAAAATTAAAAGAAAAATTTGTAAGAACTAGTGCATTCTGTCTAAATCAAGTTCACATATTTCATTTTTTTAAATTATTACTTTAACATTAAATTATTGTGCACACACACAAACTACTTGTTAATTGCTCTTCAAATTTGTAAGTACACGCATTTCATTAAATAAAAATTCGACACGATAAATTACATTGCTATATTTCGTAAAAAAATATACTTGGAAATCCAACATAATTCTCTACATTTCATTTTACAACTGCATGTCAAAATTCATGTGGCAAATATGAGTTTCGAGGGCTTCAATTTAATACATGGGTAAAATTTCCGTTTTTCAACGTCATATTTGGCCAAAAAGAGTTACCCATCTTCATGGAATCACCCCCCAACATCTTCATCTTTTCTAGAAAGTGCATCTGCCACCACATTATGTTTCCCTTTTCGATAGATGATTTCAAAGTCATATCCCAACAAATTGGTTACCCATTTTTGTTGCTCTTCCAAAGATAATCTATATTCCAAGAAGTATTTAAGACTATCATGATCTGTTTTGACCTTGAAATGTCTACCTATTGGGTAAGGGCACCATTTCTTAAGAGCATGTATAATTTCCAACATTTCCTTTTCATAAATGGGCTTCTGTAAGTGATTTCCCTTGATTGGTTGACATGTGAAATAAATTGTGTGTCCTTCTTGCATTAGAACAATGCCAATGCCATTTCCTGAAGCATCAAATTCCATAATAAATTTCTTTGTGAAATATGGTGTGGTCAAAACAAGAGCTTTTCAGATTGCTCCCTTAAGTTGTTCAAAATCTTGAGTTGCCTCTGGAGTCTAAGAAAATGCATCTTTCTTCAATAATGTTGTTAGAGGTGCTTCTATTCTTCCATATTTCCAAAAAAACTTGTGGTGGTACCTTGTCACACCTAAGAATCCTCTAAGATTATTTAGGGTTTTGGGAATCGTCCAGTCCATCATGGCTTTAACTTTGTTGGAGTCTACCTTGACACCTTCCTAACATACAATATGACCCAAATATTATACCTCCTTTACCCCAAAAAAACATTTGTAAGGTTTTGCATATAGTTGTTTCTCCTTTAGTAGTTGTATTAACCTATCAACATGTTGAACATGTTCTTCCCAAGACTTTCTATAGATTAGTATATCATCAAAGAATGCTAGCAAAACAATTCTAAGGAAAGGCTTGAAAATGGAATTCATCAAACTTTGAAATGTGGAAGGCGCATTCATGAGACCAAATTGCATGACCAAAAATTCATAATGACCTTCATGAGTTCTGAATGTTGTTTCTGGAATATCTTCCTCCTTCATTCTAATATGATGATATCTGGAAAGAACATCCAACTTTGAGAATAAAACTGCTCCATGTAATTCATCTAACAATTCATCAATGACATGAATGAGAAATTTATCTTTAATGGTGATCTTGTTGATATCTCTATAATCTGGACACATACACTTTGATCCATCTGAATTCTATACAATTACCACTGGTTCAGAGTAAGAACTTTGGCTAGGCCTAATTATGCTAGCCTATAACATTTCTTCCACAATACGCTCAATTTCACTCTTCTATCCATAGGCGTATCTGTAAGGTCTGATGTTAGGAGGAACACTTCCCGGAATTAAGTGAATAGCATGATCAAAATATTGAACAGGTGGAATACTTTTTTGAATATCTTCAAATACCTTGGAATGCTTATCAATCACCTTTTGGAGATCTGGGGAAATAGGAGACTTAGATGTTTGAACATCTAATGAGAATAATTGTGCAATTACACCTTGATATCCCTTTTTTATCAATTTTTTCACCTTACTTGGTTTCGCTATAATACCCTTTAACTCATATTCTTTTCCTTCCATAAAAATTTCATGAAAAGCTTCTGAAAATTAAAAGCCACTATTCCCAATGATTGTAACCATTGAACTCCTAAGACAAAATCATCACCCCTCATCGAATAGAAATAATTTATTCAATACATATTCCCCCATAGTGAGATTGATATTATGGCATTTTCTTGAGAAATTGATAGTTCCTCCATCTACAATCATTACTTGAAACTCTGGTGATGAATATACAAAAAAAATTGAGAACCTTGGCTAATTTACAAGAATGAAATTATGAGTACTACCAGAATCAATCAACATTGTTACCTTTATTTTTATATATCCTTTGATCTTGAGAGTTAGAGGAGTGCTAATTGTAAACTCTATGTCATAGTAGGATCTAGCTACCATGAATTCCTCACAGCTAAAATATTAAATTCATTAAGCAAGAGACAAGTGCAAAACTATTTCGGAATGAACAAATGATCAAAACTCAGCAGAAATGATCAAAATTCTAGAAATGCACAAATGATCAAATATGAGATATTATTAACTGTCCAATATTACAATGAATTTGAATCATCCTTATATAGAAATAGTAAGGAAAAATATCCACTTGGAGTTTCCACACTTAGCTATCTTAGATTTACCCCAATCCCCCCTAGGTTAACCAAAATGGTTTCCAAAATAACCTAAACAGGTTCAAAATATGCATGTGAACACTGAGTAAGCATGGGAAGTCATATGAGGTTCACACATTTGACGATAAGGTTGGGTGGAAGTTGTTTAGGCTTAGGCATGCCAAAAATGGCCGAGGGAGTGGGAATTGTCCACATACAGTGCATGAGTGCCCTCGGTCAATGCATTTCCTTAAAACAGAGAAGGAGGGCGCATTAGGAATGCTGGGGCAGTAAAATCTTGGATAAGCATGTCTAACAGCTAGTTTGACCACCTCTTGGCCCATACTTTGGCTCATACACTGTGAACTTGTTCACACTTATCTACATAAGTCCAAACCACTTCATAATAACTAGTTTCACACCTAGGGATGTATTATTAACCAGTTTAGTACCTAATAACCATTAATTAATTAATGATTAAGGTACTAAGGTATAATATTGCTCTAACATTCCAGCCAGTGCATGACAGGATATGGTGGGATTAATCTCTTCGGAAGTAGTATCTTCTATTTGTTCATCTTGAGACGGTTCCTATTCTTTTGGCGTTTCTTGTTCATTTTCTTCCTCTGCTTTACAATCTATGTAAAATAGTTTATCCTCAGTTCACTTGTGGACCTTACTATATTTTCTATCACAACTGTAACAAATCCCTTTTCCTCTCTTTTCCTCTAGTTGTTTTGGTGTCAACCTTGTAGGTTGTGTATGAATTGAGACCACACTTCCTTCTTTATAGTTGTAAGTGGTAGATTTCCTTGTTGCCATAATTTTGTTTTCAACATTTCTTGCCACCTTGAATGCATGCTCCAAGGACTTAGGTTCCCAAAGGAGAACCTAATGTTGGATGTTATCCTTCAAAGTTCCAATAAAGAGATCCAATGAATTATCTTCTGAAATATTCTTCACTCTGAGACTTAGCTTCTGAAACTGCTTGATGTGCTCTGTAACTAGGCCCTTTTACTTTAGATTTATCAACTGGCTAAAAACGGTGTTGCTATTTATATCCCTATAATGTGTAATCAATTATTTTGTGAATATATACCATGAGAAAATAGAGTCCTTTTTATGGTCACAAATCCATTGGTACCATACAAATTGATCAGGCTCTAAAAATAAGGATGCAATAGTTACCTTTTCCAAAGTTGGCACCTGGTGTAGATCAAAGAATTGCTCCATCTGGAATATCCAAGTTATTTGATCATTTCCATCAAACTTTCTCGTGTCAATTTTATGAATTTTGGCACCCTTTGGAGACCATCCCTAATTACTTCCATTACTAGAATCATTTCCTCTTGGAATATTCGTATTCATGGAATGTTTCTCAACATGGAAATTATCTTTATCTTCCTGAGTATCCTGGAACACAACATCACATGTAGGGGTGGTATCCCTTGAATTTTGTATGATATTAGTAATATTTTTCAACTTCTCCTCCAAATTGGGTAAATCAATTATTCTCACCGAACTTTTCATATTTTCCTCTGTTTTATTCAACTTCTCCTCTAAATTAACTAAATCAACTTTTTCACAGTCCCTTTAATCATATTCTCCAACTAGGACACTCAAAAAGATAGGTCCTCCCTTTCATCGTAAGTCGGGGATGGATCTTATGGTGTTTTGAGGGGAGTGTGAGTTTTTACACTTCCTTTTGGTGGAATTTTGAACAATATAAATATATATCATACCCTAATTTTTACCAGAATTAGATCCTTCTACTCAAAGCTATTCAAATTTAAAATGGCATACATTTTTCAAACCCTGATTGAAAGATTGTTTTATAGATGACTTGTGATTGAGTTAAGTTTTCATTTTCTGCTCCACTAGTACTAAAAATTTGGCCTAATGTATCCTAATTTTTCATTTTTCCATTACCGCGGATCTGACCTAATTCTAATGTACCAATAAGAAGTAATTGTGAATCTTCCAACACTTATTATTTTAGGTCTTTCCAGAAGACCAAGCTTGTAGGGTATTCCATATGTCCAATATTTAGTATCTACGGTTGAAAACTATACCAAAGATACTGTGGTTCGTCTTCTTTCTGATGCAGTAGGTCTCACTCAATTTGGATCTTGCATGCCCCAAATATTACCTTTTTCCCCAAAACACTTGTTTTAGACTAGTTTTTGGACTAGTAAAAAACCCTAGCTTCAAAGGAAAATATATATGAACCTGTGAGAGAGAAGAGTGTGTGAAAAATGGAGAAACGTAATGTATAGTGTAAAAAATGTATATTTGATAATGTAGAAGATGGTAAATGAATACAATGAGTTGGGCTTAAACAATCCTGTCTTGCACCTTTTCACCAAAGGGCATGACTGTTAATATTAATTATATTTTATTATTATTTTATTGTTACATTGCCTTCCCCTTAAGGGAAGCTTTGTCCTCAAAGCTTATTTGATGACAATGATTACGTGAACTGTCGCATCGTCTCTGATGTGGACACCTATATGGTTTGCTACTGGTGGGTTTTGTCCCTGGTTCTATTTCGAATATGTGTTCAATTTTTTTGTTTGGTGAGAGATCCATAGGTAGCTCTTGAAACACCTTGCGATGTTTCCAAATCGGCTTTTGTATCTTTAGTTGTTTGTCCCTATCTTCTTTATTTGTTAGAAGCTTCATTTCTTGACATTGGAGTATGTATGTTGGTGCATCCTTCCGAAGTAGCTTTTCTATCTGATGTGATGTAACCAGCTGTGTCGGAGGTGGTTGGAACCCGTATAATTTGTGTGTTTTCCCGAACGCATGGAATTCAATAAAATGTTCTTGGTGATTTGCGGAGTATGTACCCAAGGTTTGTAACCATTGTATTCCTAATACTATGTAGACTCCTACCAACGGCACCGTAAAGAAATCTGATTCTAAGTTATATTCTTGTATTTGTAACTTGACTTGGTGACATTTCCCTACGTTATCAATCTTCTTGCCATATGCTACCATAACCTTCATGTTAGGAATTGGAAAAACAAATAGGTTAAATACCTTAGCAAGGTTGACATTAATGAAGTTATGGGTGCTGCAAGAGTCGATCAGAACTGTGACGCTATTCTTTTTTATATGTTCTCTAAGATTCAATGTTTGCAGTTGGGATATTTCGGCAATAGCGGCTAATGAGATTTGAGGGGTGTTGTCCTCAATTTCTGTGTGGTAGTCTTGTTGACTCTTTGCATCATTTTCAATTGGTTCCTTGACTTCCAAATCTACTTCACAGGAATACAATTTCTTTTGTAAGCATCTGTGCGTAGGATCCCATTTGTCTCCACAAAACTTACCTTTCCCTTCTTTTAATCTCTGGGCCTCTAAACTGGGCTTCACTCCTTCTCTAAGTTGAGGCGGTGTATATCTTGGATTTTATGTGTATTCTGATTGGAGGGGGTTCTTTTTGGAGTCGTCTTGGTCAAAATTTGTATGAAAGGATTTGCTTTCAATAATCCTAACTTTACGTCGTGCTTCCTCCATGGTAGCGATGGTATGTAACTCTAGTTCATCACGGATGTGTTGTTTTAGGCCGTGTATGTAGGTCTGTATTTGTTGGTCATCGGTTAACTCTGGAACTCGAGTCGACAGTGCTTCCCACTCATAGGTGTACTCATCGACACTACTTTTCTGTTGTAACCTTGTGAATTTGGCAAAGAAGTATTTTTCTTCAACACCTTCGAATCTTTTAATGAGGTCGTTATTGAAACTAACCCAGTTGTGAGAACAAATTCTTGCATTTTTATTCCACCATAAGTACCATTTGTAAGCGTTTCCTTCTAGATGCATGGCAGCATATTTAAATTTCACCTCTTCATAATGAATATTGTGGATGTCTAAGTATTCCTCAACTTTGTTAATCCACGCTATGCACTGCCGTTCGTCCCCATCGTATTTGGGTAGCTCAACTTTCACCCGTATTTGGCGTCCTTGTGTATATGAGAATGATGACCACATGATGAAAGGATCCGACTGCTCTGGTGTTCTGGGAGAGTTGGGATCTTTTGGTACTAGTAATCTTTCCAAGTTGGCCTTTAAAACTGCCTCATTTTTCTTCTGGTTGTCTTGTAGAGTGAAAATGGAATTCTCTATTCGTGACGTGATTTGTGTCCAAGTTGCTGCCAATTGGTCACTGGTTTGATTGATCTTTGCCTGGAGTTTCTCATAGTTCTTGTTAATCTTCTCATTGATTGAATCGAACTGGGCGTTTAATTCACTCATTGATCTGGTGATTGGTGGAATCTTCTCGGCGCTGAACATGGATTTATTTTTATTTGCTATTCGAAGCTAGCCCGCCACGATTTTTTTTTTAACTAATTATAATTATTATTATTATTATTATTATATGTAATGTCCCCTCCTATCATACCAGCATGATAGAGAGGATCATGATGCTAAAACCGGGCATCTAGCCCCATATCCATTAAGTAAAAACTCATTGATAAAAATACATATACATGTGCATGTTATAGAAACACAGCGGAATTAAAAATCATGTTTAATATCTAACATACATTCATCATTTCTGTGACAGCCATTAAATAAAGACATTGCAGAATTTATAAAAGATAATACTTATCTTATAACAAAGTAGTCCCAAGCAACTAGCTGTGCAACTGCAACGTTCCACCCAACCATAGGCCAGTTGTGCTTATCAACCTCTTGATACAACTGCCACCCTCGAGCTGGGCATGATTTCTACAAGGAACCAGGGAACAACAGACTCACACATGGCCAAACATACACCAAGATGAGCCAAGCCAATCTACAATTGGGTTTATCAGGCTGCTAAAAAATGGAGAGGAAGAATTACTAAGCTAGTGAGCTCAAGCACAGAGCCAAGGATAACCTTACAAGATCTATCTAGCTTGGCACCCACAATACCTACACACCCAACACAAGGGATTATTCTTTTCACTGCTGTACAGTCCCTCAAGCCATACCTTCCCAATCTAGTGCTCTCAGGGTGTGCATAGAAGAGTAGCCAGCCCTCTTGATCTTCTGGAGAGGTTATTTCCCCCACTAAGTTTATCAAGCCAGTTCTGTCCACTACCACTCCAAATCTCTTGCTCACAGATTCAAACCAAAACAAGGATGCACATAACAAAAAAACCACAATTGCTGGGCATGAGGAAAAACATTTCTTCAGTGGGATTCCCATAGAGGAGATTTCTACCAATTCAGAAAAATGTGGGCAAGCCCAAAAATGAAATGGCAATTGGGGAACAACCCTGGAGAGCCGAAATCGTTTTCAGAAAAACGTCCATGGGCATTTTGGGGCAAAAACGACCTCCATCACAGTCCCAAATCGTGGCCCTTCTCTCCCAGCTGCTATATAATGCAAAAACGACTCCTAGGCATGGAAAATGCAGGAAAAATGGTGAAAAACGTGATGGGGAAAGATACACTAGTTCAGACTGCTTGAGAGAGGAAAGACTGTGGGTTCATAATGGCTTTGGGCACCATTTCGTGGGTGTTTTCTTTCCCAACGAGACAAAATACGATTTCCCAGGTTGATGGATTTCCCATACACGAAATTGGTTGCCATACCTCTTCATTCCCAAGGCATTAACTACCTCAACCAATTTCTGAAAGAATTAAATGATTGGGTCCATAACCCAAAATGGGTAGTTGGTGGTTTATGGGTTTTCTCATTGACACGTGGATTAACACCATTGGCTCAAGGGTTTGAATAATTTCCCTCCCTATTCCTTGTAGAATCATGCCCCCGTCTCTTTGTTGCATTGCATAGCTAGTTGTGGGTATTTCCATTAAAATTGATATTTACATGATGTCTTATTTACATTGTGCCTATCTAGCACAAGAACCATAGGCATCTATTTCTTTAATTGTCGATACATAAAACGCTAAATCAATGGTGGGGCATTGGCCTTGAGCTCCTCACCATGATTAAATAACAATATTTACATCATTTACGATTTAATGCAAAGGGGGTCAAAATGGGGACATTACATTATAATATAGTTTTTTTTAAATAATATTAATAAATATTATTAATATTAAAGTATTAATATATAAAAACAAACGCGGGTGAAACTCGGGTGATGGAGAAGGTGGAGTGAAAGGGCGGAATTGGTCGGTGTGAGTAAGGAGGGGAGATGTTAGCATGGAGGCCGAGTGGGAGAGGAGGCAGGAGATGAGGATATGGATGGCGGTAGGTTGGGAGGTGAGCGCAGAATGGTGGAGGGAGGGAGGTTGGGAGGTGGTTCAGGATGGTGGAGGACGGAAGGGAGACATGGGAGGATGGCTGGGGTAAGGCACAGAAGGGAGAGACCGATGGGTGCAGTGTTAGAGTGAGGGAAGAGTGCGATCAAAGCTATGAGGGTTTGCGTGGGAAGTGGATCAGGCAGCCATGGAGAGGTGGCGAGATGGGAGAATGGAGCGCAGGAGAGGAGGTGGAGAGGTTGGAAAGAGCAGCGACGGTGGGAGATGGGTGTGTGAGTGTAAGGAGTGTGGAAGGCGTGGAGTACGTGAGGATGGAGAGGACGGAGGATGGAGGGGAGAGGAACGTTGACGACGCGTGCAAAGGAATGCATGTAGGAGGGAGGGAGAAGGCAGGCAAAAGCGTGTAGGAGGGATGAGTTGGAATGATGAGTGGTGAGGGAAACGATGGAGCTTGGGAAGATGAGGAAGGTGAGCAGAGGTGGAGGGCAGCATGAGTGCGGGAGAAACATGAGGAGGAGGTGGGTGCAACGGAGGTGGAAGTGGTGGAGGATGCAAGGTGGTGGCCTGGGCTGGTGCCGAGAGTTGAGAGGCTTTGATACCAATGGAGAGAGAAGAGTGGATGAAAAATGGAGAAATGTAATGTATAGTGTAAAAAATGTTTATTTGATAATGTAGAAGATGGTAAATGAATACAATGAGTTGGGATTAAATAAGCTTGTCTTGCACCTTTTCACCAAAGGGCATGACTATTAATATTAATTATATTTTATTATTATTTTACTGTTACAGTATCAGGATCTAAAAATTGGACCAAATATAGTTCGACCTCTTTTGGAGATAGGTTTTTAATATTGCTTTCTTAATCCTTGTATAAAACAATTATAGCTAAAATTTCAAGATGACTTGTTTTGAAGAAACTAGTCTCGAGGAAAGAGCTCTGATACCAAATGTTATGCAACCAAGTCCCAAATATAGCATAAAAATAGAAGAAATAGACCAAAAGAAATTAATCCATGACTTAATAATGAATAAATAATATGAATAACAATCATATTCGAAGGAAGAACCTCCTTACACAATGTACTATGGTACAAAAGACAAGACAAGATACAATGATGACTAAAATGGAAAGGTCTCATTCCTATATATAGGAGACAAAGGGGTACAATAACAAGTAATAGACCCATTAATAGTCCCAAGCCTATATCAATAATATTTAATGCACCATAATAAATGGGTAATATGCCACTACATAAGGGGAAATGTGCCAATATTTAGGTCTTAACATACCTTTTATTCGAAAACTAGTTCTTCGATTGGATTGTTTTGCATAGCTTGGAGACTTGGCATATGAAGTTTTTGTAAAACTTCCTGAATGTTATTTTCATGATTATTTATAATAAATGTACACTTAAAATTTTTGTGATAATGTAAGGGTAAATATTCTTGATAGTGGTTTGGAAATTTCTACCAAAATTTTAGATCAATTTCCAATTTCTAGCTCCTTCAATGGAATTGTTTTGAGTAGATTTGTGACTTTGCATATGAAGTGTTTGATGAAATGTTTGAAAAATATATACCTCTGTTATGACTTATAAAACAATTTATTTATATTTTTAATGGCATTTGAATGATTCTATGAGATGTGGATTTAATTATTCTAGTGATTCCTAGAATTACTAGTCAATTCAGATGAGTAGAATTAGATAATTTTGTGAGTTATTTAATGGATTTTATATGGGAGAAAAGATATATCCATATGACTCTAGGTGAACCATTATATGTTTTCCATGAGCTACAGTAGTCATATATATCTATTTATTTATCATTTGGAAAGTTAAATTGGAAACTAGGTACATTACGGTGAAAATTGATAATTAGTTGTGGATTGAAATTTTTTTTTTCGTAAAAACAGAATGCTACAACCATGTGCTCTATTTATAACATGTTCTTGTACTGTAGGTTTATTCTTATCAGGTATGATTATTTAATTATGGATGCATTTAATTTTTATTCATTTATTTAGACCCAATTCCTTGCGGTGAATGTTAACTAGTTTTATTGGAATTGATGGAAAATATCACCTTATGTGCAATTGGAATGATTTGAAATAAACCTTTAATTGGTTGTAGGTGTATGCTTAAATATGTTCTTAATGGCTGTAGGATTTCTTTTGGTTTTAATGTCATGGTTACAAGTTGATCTTGTGCAAGACTAGCTGCTTATATTGGAAAACTAGTTAACTAGTCTTGTGGAGTCTCTTTCCCAATTACCATGATTAATTATTGTAATTGTTAAATTTTCAGAATTTACTTCAATCTGATCTAGGATCTTAACTGAGAGAACAACATGTACAGCAAATCTACAGCATATCAATCATGGACACAATAATGCAAGCACACAAGAGACATAGAGTTTACTTGGGGAAAACCATAAAGGTGAAAAACTGTGATGCACATGCTACAATTAATTAATAAGAATATGCGAAATAGCAGAAATGACAGAACTCAGAATCACTTTTATATTGATCACGGGCCACTTCGAGGGGGAAACCTCCTTTGAGAAAGCTCAATACAATTAACTTCATGGTGCCTTCAATGATCTCAACACACACTTATATACTAAGTCTATGCCCAATACTATGAGTCAAAACCATGGGACATATAATACTACGGGACGACTTACAAAGCATATGCGTCCAATACTATGGGTCAATACTATGGGCTAATATAAACTATGGATCAACAAATACTACGGGATGACTTACAAAGCATATGCGTCCAACAACAATATACTAACATAGTAAAGAGAAGGGTTGACATAGGTTCCTAACATCCCCTCTCCCTTAAAAAAAGCTTTTTCCTCAAAGCTTTGGTTGGAGAAATTGCTACAGAATCTGAAGGAGTGGTTCCCCGGTAGCATCCTTGGGTTGCATTTCGGGCCACTAATGCCTTTGGAGTGTCAAGGAGGATTGCTTGGAAGGCTGTAGATGAAGAAGAACCCTGTCAGCTACGTGGAAAATGCGCTCAGAACGGTGCTGATCGGCTTGTTGTTTCAGGCGAATTATGGCCATGTGAAGATTGTCCTGCAGAATGAGAAGAATTTGATCACGGTTTCAAAGAACCGTGTCAATTTCCTGAACTGGGGAGCTGCTAAGGGTGTATGGAAGAAGAACTGGCGGTGTTTTTCCATAGACTGCTTCATATGGTGTCCTTTGAGATGTGGTATCCACCAGAGCACTGCTAGGAAATCCATAGAAATAGTTGTCCAAAGCTGTGTAGGGATGGGCAAGGGTTTGAGCAATCCCTAAAGGAGTGTCGTTTCACCCTTGTTGACTTGGAAAGTATCATCGTCAGCCACCATCTGTTGAATTGTCATTTTTAGTCCCTGCCAAAAGAAGTTACATTGTTCCCAGTCATACATTTTGCAGAACCCAGAGTGCCCTGTTGATGAAGAAGCATGGAGTTCATAGAAGAGATAGCCCTGTTGAACATATTGCAACCAATTTGGAACAAGCAGAGAAAGAGCTGTAAGAGAAATTGGGTCATCAATTGTGCGAGAAGGAGCATATTCCACCATATTGTCCTTACCCTTCTTGTAAGTGATCACATAGGGATAACCCATGAGTTGGATAACCCATTTCAGGTGTGTTGGGGAGGAGACCCATTGTTCCAAAAAAATTTCCAGACTCTGGAGATCAGTCTTGATGCAGAAAGAATTCCCTAATAGGTATGGCTGCCACTCTCTTGAAGGCAGCAAGCGCATTGATTCAGCAAAGATACCTGCTTATCTATCCAAGGAAGTAGTGGAGACTGTTGATGGGTGCATCTGAATGGAATTGAGCTAAGCGATGACACCATGTGAATTATTCTTAAGGATTTTTTCCAAGCGATGTGAACTGATGATGCAGAGAGACCCTGGTTGTAAGCCCATAAATTTGTGTTGTGCCCCATTGACTTTAAACTGCATCCAAAGTTCAGCAAAATACCATAAGATGGGGCCAAGTGTGCGTAACCATTGAACGCCCAAAACCACATCACATCCGCCTAAGGACAAGGCAAACATGTCAGAGCGTAGGTTATAATCTTCCATAGAGATACGCACATTATGACACTTCCCCTTGCAAGGTAAGGTGCCCCCATTGGTAACCATGACTTCAAAGTTGGAGCAAGGATGGACAAAACAGTCATCCTGTTTGGCAATCCGAGGGTCAATGAAGTTATGAGTGCTACCAGAATCAATGAGTATGGTAAGAGGGAGCTTCTTGAAGTATCCCCTAACCAGCATTGTTTGTGCGGTGGTGACGCCGGTTACAGGATGGAGAGAGATTTCGGGTGGGTCGTCCTAAGATGGGGTGTCAACAGGCGGGTGTTGAATTTCGACCTAATCATCTACTGTATCTGTAGCTTCTTCACCAAGTTCTAAGGCAGGCGTAGAATCCACATCCAAGAGATAGAGCTTTTGTTGAACACATCTATGTCCCCAAGTGAGTTTCTCATCACAATTATAGCAAAGCCCTTTTTCTCGGCGTGCCTGCATTTCTATTTCAAACAAATGCTTGATAGGAGTTGGTTGAGGAGCAGGAATGATGGGAGGTCGTTGGGAACCCATATTTCTGAAAGGAACAAAGGTGGGTTTGGAGCGTTGTTGAGCTGCGATCTTGTCCTCGGCCAGCTTATCCAACCCTAGGACTTCCATCATTGTGTTGGGACAAAACATTTTGACCTCTGAACGGATTTCATCCTTGAGACCACTAATAAAACAACTCCTGTAGAATTCACCAGACAATCCTTCTGTGTGATTGGCCAATTTCTCAAATTCTGTCTGATACTCTCTCACTATGCCAATTTGGTGAAGTTTAGTGAGTGCTCCTGTGAAATCATCAAAAGTACTAGGACCAAATCGTGGCAAAATGAGTTGGCAAAAATCTGTCCAGTTTGGCTCGAGATGAGCTTTGATGTACCAACGGTACCATTGAAGGGCTTCCTGTTCCAAATGAAAGGATGCAAGTGGAACTTTCTGGGCATTAGAAGTATTATGCAGACTGAAATATTGTTCTGCTCAATATATCCATCCAATCGAATCAGTACCATTGAAGCGAGGAAAATCAAGCTTCGACCCACGAAAATTGCTGGAAGAAGAGAACCCGGTGGCTGCAAAAGATTCTGGCTGTCTGGTATTGTTCATGGCTGAATGCTGAAGATGGAGGCTGAGAAATTTTTCATCCAGATCTTGGAGTTTGGTTTGGATGGCTGCAAGTGCTTCCTCCATGGTGTGTGCTCCTACATGGGTGACAACCATAACCAGGTTTTTTTTTTTTTTTTTTTTTTTTTGAGGTGAAATGGGTAGAAAAACACAAACAGAAGTTGATTTAGTAAAGGGAAATTTGGATTGGGGAAACAATCTGATGGGTAATTGGGGTTTGACTAGATTTTGAACACTGTCGAAAGGACAAGAAATCAAAAAGGGGGATTTCAGAAGCGGGGTGATAGAATGAGAAAATTTGGCAGAGAGGGACAAAGAAGCAGAATTCGGAAAGGAACTCTGTGGTAAAATTTGAAGGTGATTGAGTGAAATCTGAGGAAGTTATGGAAAACCCTAAAAATAGACAAATGTGGGATTTTGGGCTTTGGGAAGGGGAATTGGGGATAGGGTCCTCAAGAATGAAAGATGTAGAATGGGATGACAGGGGTTCCCCGAAAATTTCAAGGGAAACAAAGTGAAAACAAGGGAGATATGGAGAAAAAACTGGTGGTGTTTTTTTTTTTGTTTTTTTTTTTTTTTTTTCCAAAAATGGATCAGCAACAACGGTGCGAAAGGGATCGAAAACGGCTAGATCTGAAATGGCGACTAGATTTCGAACAAATTTCAGAATAGATCTGAAATGGCTGGATCTGGAGCGGAAGTGATCGGCAACAGTTTAACTGAAAATAGATATGGACCCCAGGTATGTACGGCTTCCTAACAGTTCAGGTGTTTCACTCGGCCACCAATGTTGTCTGACGGCTTGCGTATTGGGGCAGTACCCCTCACTCCATGGCTCAGGTAAAACTGATAACTGCTTTGCCACAAACGACAGCTCTTGGTTTACCTCATGGGTGGGAACTAGTCAATCAGGTAGGGGTCGTTTCCCTTTTCGCTGGCAGGTCCTCTCAAAGGGCCAACTACTTTGGGGTTCCTGTGGTACTCCTCACAATGAGTTTTAGGGCTTATGCCCAACTACTTCCCACAGTTAAGCGGATAGGGATTATTCCCAAATCCGAAGCTGCAACAGATGCGAAAAAAAAAATTTAGCAGAAATTCCACCCAACGAGCCCAAGAAAGTGCTATGATACCAGATGTGATGTACCTGCAACAATTAATTAATAAGAATATGCGAAATAGTAGAAATGACAGAACTCAAAATCACTTTTATATTGATCATGGGCCACTTCGAGTGGGCAACCTCCTTTGAGCAAGCTCAATATAATTAACTTCACGGTGCCTTCAATGACCTCAACACACACTTATATACTAAGTCTATGCCCAATACTATGAGTCAAAACTATGGGACATATAATACTACGGAACGACTTACAAAGCATATGCGTCCAATACTATGGGCTAATATAAACTACGGATCAACACATACTACGGGATGACTTACAAAGCATATGCGTCCAACAACAATATACTAACATAGTAAAGAGAAGGGTTGACATAGGTTCCTAACAAAAACCCCAATAACTTCCTCAGAGATAGATAGAGCAATGATACAACCAAAATACAAGAGATAGTCTTCTCCTAGCAGCAGAGCCTCCTCCTCCACAAGTGTGCCACTCTCCAAAGTGTGAGTGAGAGAATAGAATGTGTAAAATGAGAGAGACACACTCTCTATTTATACACTAACTTGACTTGACCTTTACTCAACTAGGTCGGCCTCAACTTAACCACTTAACATAATGCTGACTAGACCGACCCCCACTAGGGTGGTCTAATAACCCTTTGACCCACATGGCCGACCCCCAATAGGGTGGTCTAATAACCCTTTGACCCACATGACTTATACAGGGCCGACCCCAACAAGGTGGTCTAATAACCCATCAAGTATAAGTTACGACACTTAAAATATAAATGACGACACTTCCGTATAGAGGAATAATAACATCTCTATAGGAATACAATATACATATATGTGAAATACATTCTGAAGTTACATATACATCAACACTCCCTCTTAACTAGGAAGGTATTTCTCGACACAGGTCTTCTAGCACAAGTCTTCTTCTCTAGATCATCGTCACTGGACAATCGTCATCGAGACATCATCATCGTCACTGCTGCTGCTATCTCAATCAATCTCTAAATCTACTCATCATAGGATGTTCTACAGAGCCAGTCCTTTTTCATACTGGATGTAGGCCCACCACCTGCAGGTCTTCGTCATCACTGTCTATACTGTGGAATCCTCAGGACTTATTACGTGCATTACAAAACCTCGAAAGAGCATCCCAGGATGTTACAAGCACACGGCTCTACCTATAGGATCTCCCAGGTCCATATTATATGTGACCTCACCACAAAACCTCGCAAGAGCATCCCAGGCTGTTACGAGCACACAACTCTACCTATAGGATCTCCCAGGGACAGATTATATGTGGTCACCACAAAACCTCGCAAGAGCATCCTAAGCTGTTACGAGCACACAACTCTACCTATAGGATCTCCCAGGGTCAGATTATATGTGGTCATGGAAAAACCTCGCAAGAGCATCCCAGGACTTATTACGGGCACATAGCCCAACCTATCGGATCTCCCAGGGACATATTATATGCCATAGGACAAAACCTCGAAAGAGCATCTGCCAGATATCCCAAGGCCAGATTATATGCCATAGGAAAAACCTCGAAATACTATCTGCAGATCTCCCAGGGCCAAATTATATGTCCTCCTAGAGCAAAACCTCGAAAGCGCATTTTCCAGATATCCCAGGGCCATATTACATGCCATAGTCAAAACCTCAAAAGACTATCTGCAAATCTCCCAGGGCTAAATTATATGCTCATCTGCACAACCTGATCCACGGCCATAGAGTATCAACCTGATACTCACCATACATCATCCTGATGTACACATGATCATCCTGATCATCATCACTGCAACATCCTGCTGCATGTCATCTGGAGCAACATCCTGAAGCTCGTCATCCATGATCATCCTGATCATACAATGCATCTACCTGATGCATACCAAGTATCTACCTAATACATATCATCATACATGATCCACCTGATCATACATTGTATCCACCTGATACAAATACAAATACATGATACATATCACCATACATGATCCACCTGATCATACAATGTATCCACCTGATACATATACAGATACATGGTCCAAGCATCCAACATGATGCATACATACATATAAATGATCCAACTGATCATATCCAACATCCAACATGATGCGTACATACATATACATATAAATGATCCAATTGATCATATCCAATATCCAACATGATGTGTACATACATATAAATGATCCAACTGATCATATCTAGCATCCAACATGATGTGTACATACATATAAATGATCCAACTAATCATACAAAGCAGAAACCAGAACATCATCCTAATGCTCATCATCCAGCGCTTACATCCACAGCCATGTGAAGGATACTCCTTCCAACATGCTTGGAATGGCTTCAGCAAATGTGTCCATCACTTCTTCCTCGAAGTGTCATCAAACTGAAGAATGCCAAGCCTCTCCCTAAAGTACTCGAACTTCACCTTGGCTAGTGGCTTCGTTAGCACATCTTCAATCTGCTCGTCCGTCACAACGTACAGGAGCTTCACAGCTCCTCTTTGCGCCATATCCCTGATATAGTGATATTTGATCTCTATGTGTTTCGACCTGTCATGAAACATTGGGTTCTCAGACAGCTTCACACAACTCTGGTTATCGCAGAAAATACCAGTAGCATCCAATGGGAGATCAAATAACTCAGACAGTAGCTTCCGCAGCCATACTGCCTCACAACTAGCTGAACAGGCTGCAACATACTCTGATTCAGCTGTACTCAGTGCTACGCAGGACTGCTTCCTACTAAACCAAGAGATCACACCTGATCCCATACTGAAGCAGCATCCAGATGTGCTCTTCCTATCTGTAGCACTGCCAGCCCAATCTAAATCAACATAACCCTGCAGGTTAAACTTTTGATTCGCTTCATACTTGAGCCCATAATCCACTATACCCTTCAGGTACCTCAGAACATGCTTTACAGCAACCAGGTGAACACTCCTCGGATCCGTCAGGAACTGGCTCAATGTGTTCACTGCAAAGTAAATATCTGCTCTCATGTTCGTCAGGTACATCAAGGACCCAATCATCGGACGATACATAGAGACATCAACCGGCTCAGATGAAGCATCACAAAGAAGCTTCAGATTCGATGTCGTAGGTGTGGCCATGGCCTTGCAATCCATCATCCCGAACCTCTTCATGATCTCTATTGTATACTTCCCTTGTCCAAGGAAGATTCCATGTGCACTCTGCCACACCTCCATGCCAAAAACAAATAGTGCATCATCTCAAGTTCTTCATCTCGAACTCGGCAGCAAGCTTCCGCTGCGTGTAGGTAATCAATCTATCTTCACCTGTAACAAATAGGTTATCTGCATACAAAAGTAGTATCACTGGATTGCCTTCCTCAACCTTGTAGTAAAGGTTGGAATCCGCTTTACTCTTAGTAAAGCCCAAACCGGATAGAAAGCTGTCTATCCTACCAAGTTCTGCACACATATATGACTACACCATTCAAGAAGGTTGTCTTGAAATCCATCTCGTGTATCTTCTATTTCATCACTTTTATATTTCTCTATGATGCCATCTGCAGCATGCTTGATCTGATAGTTCCATTTGGAAGTCACAACAGACTTCCCTTCAGCTCTTGGGACCGCATCCCAAACATCGTTCTTCATGATCGACGGATCATGGCATTCTTCCCGTATCCTGGGAACTTCAATATCTTCAATAGATAAATTTGTTGCTTGAACAAATGTTGTAGTCCTTCTTTTGTAGGTGAAGGTATACGGTCTTTTCTACAAAACAAGTTAAATTGCATGATTGGAAACATCTCATAATTTTTAGACAAATTCTTACACATCAAGAAATATGTCATACAGTCATGCAATTATCTTAGCCAATGCTTCAATACAACATTTATCCATGTTCCACAACTTTCAAGATGCCTTCCAATCTCTACCAAAACATTGTTAAGAGTTTGCACTACTCCCAACATGTCAGCAAAGAGGTTTCATTCTAGATAAGTAGCACTGGAATGTTGTACAGTTCCATAGGCCACTTACCCATCACATGCATATTAGTATTATACTGTTCA
This sequence comes from Larix kaempferi, assembly GCA_027924585.1. Lineage (NCBI taxonomy): Eukaryota > Viridiplantae > Streptophyta > Pinopsida > Pinales > Pinaceae > Larix > Larix kaempferi. Next base: position 1,403,135 of record BSBM01001063.1, read on the forward strand.
TTAATGCAATCATTCTAATATGCACAATACATATCCTAAGTCTAGGAACATGAGCATATACATCATTGAACAATTTTATTTAAACAAACAAATATGTAAGAAATGATAATTAAAAATACTTATCTCTGTTTGGTTGCTAGGTGGACTCCCTCTGAGTCTTTGCTTCCTTGCAGGAGCTGCTGAAGTAGCTTCTTCTACACCTTTCTGTTGTGGAATGTAGAAAAATGGTCAACTCCCTATGAATATCTACATCCTTGTAGAAACTACTGAAGTGTGCTCCTTTTCTTTCTTGTAGGAACAACTGGAGTGTGCTCCCTCTTGATCTTTGCTTCCTGGATTACCTGTCCTTGAACTTACATCCATCCTTAATCACTATGCATGCTTATTAGTATCATCATTGTGTTATCCTTGAGGTCTCATACCTAATCACACATTTATTAGTATAATCAAAACACAATAATCTTAAACATGTATATTCATGATCATTCACAAATAATAAACATTAGTATTCAAGGTTTCAGGGAAGTCTTCTTTTACTCATACACATTCTTATTTGATCATAGGACTCTTCTGGTTAGTTGAGTCATCAATCAAGATAAGAGATATAATATGCATAAAACCCGTGATTATTCAAACCTATACCTTCATGATTCTTCTGGTTATTCATATCATCAAATATGGTAAGAAACATATTATGCATACAACCATGATTATTCAAACCTATGACTTCATGAATAATAATTATCAACAACACAACAGCATAAGATCCTAACACAAGGTAGGATTCTAGCTTGATATAGGAAAAACATACCTGGATTAGCATGCTAGCTAGTTATGTCTAACATACCCGCATAATGTATTCTGGTTCTCTTCAGTGACTTGTGCTAGTAACCTGCATGTCTCATAAGTTAACCATTGTAGAACCAAGTTATACATACCTCGAAAGTAGATCTTCTATGTGATCCATGACAATGGATGAATCTTTGTCTTCATGTCACCATGAGCATATGTTCTTGAAGTAGAACATGATTTGACTTTCTTGGTGTACCTTTTGTGTTAGTAAACAACATAAACCTCATACAACATCAAAATGTATTAGTACAATCATAAGTGTCAAAACCTTAATCAATGAATATCTTCTATTAAGGTGATACGACAAGTCCAGTAATTAATCAAGATTGTACTGTAATGATATGAAGACAAAAATATGATAAACTTAACCATGAAACATACCTGTAAGCCATACCTATCAAGATTGCTTGCAATATTCTTATGGAAGGCCTTATCCTCATCTCTCTCTGAGACAGGAACTTCTTCACTTATGCAGGTGACCAATCCATCTTCTTCTAGGATTAACCCAATCCACTTGATTTGCAAGAACTAGACCTGGAGCTGGATTAGGGTTTGTCAAAGAAACCCCAAAAATTCAAACTTTGAATTTCAAACTTCCGAAAGGATAGAAATAAGTGCCTTGATGAGCTGATCAAGTTGGTATATTCAGAATTTGAAAACTGCAAAGTTTCACCCCTCGAAATTGCCTTTTAGATTTTCGGATTCACTAGGGAGGACCCTGAATTAGGGTTTGAGTTTCCCGGAGCTTCACCCAACCAAAAGATTTGATTCAAAACTCTAAGATTCAATTTTTCTGAGGAGCTTCCAGCTGTGGTCACAGATTTCCAAAATTCCAAGTTTTTCAGAAGCCCTAATTTTCCATCTTTCCGATCACAGTCCCGAACTGGGGTTTGATCAAGCCCGACCTTCTGCCCAACCAAAAAATCTGATCTTGGTCTATAAATTTTGATTTTGATGAGTATCATCCAGCCATGGTCTCCTATTACAAAAATTCCAATTTTCTCCGAAGCCCTAAATTCCGGAAGCCATGAATGAAGGTACTCAAAAATAATTATGTTTTGACATAAATATGTACCTGATTGTTTCTGGTGTATATCCAAAATTTTTGATCCACAGGGTCTGAAAATGTTTCCTGAGATATCCCAACCTATTATCTTTCCATTCCGATAGATCTAACCTCAATTGGATTCTCTGAGAGAGAGTTATGCCAAGTGTCGCAACGTGACCTGTTTATGGGATAATACAGGAGAGCGAACTTGTACGGAGTTCCACGTGTAACTGGTTCAACTTCAGCCTCTGAAAAATTTTCCTGAGATAGTACAGTCTGTGTACTATCTGTCACTTTTTACGAAATTTCATTTGGAGCTTCCTAACTCAAGTTATGACCTTTTTCCCACGGTCACCTGATTTTGACTCAGATCTGGAAGAGGCAGAAACCCTATATTGTACAGATCATAAATCACAAAGTGAAATGAATTAGAGGTTTTCCTTTGTACACAAGGTACATGGGGATCTGATCTTCCACCCTTAAAAGTTTCAGATCCGAAAACTTCTCCAAAACAGATTTATAGCAAATGTGCTACAATGACTGGTTTTTTCTATATCAAGCCCTAGCATCATAAGTGCAACAAGTGTCATACATGCCATATCATGCCTTCTTTTAGGCTAGCTCTGACTCCATGTTAAATTTTCAGAATTTACTTCAATCTGATCTAGGATCTTAACTGAGAGAACAACATGTACATCATATCAATCATGGACACAATAATGCAAGCACACAAGAGACACAGAGTTTACTTGGGGAAAACCATAAAGGTGAAAAACCCCAATAACTTCCTCAGAGATAGATAGAGCAATGATACAACCAGAATACAAGAGATAGTCTTCTCCTAGCATCAGAGCCTCCTCCTCCACAAGTGCGCCACTCTCCAAAGTGTGATTAAGAGAATAGAATGTGTAAAATGAGAGAGAGACACTCTCTATGTATACACTAACTTGACTTGACCTTTATTCAACTAGGTCGGCCTCAACTTAACCACTTAACATAATGCTGACTGGGCCGACCCCCACTAGGGTGGTCTAATAACCCTTTGAACCACATGACCGACCCCCAATAGGGTGGCCTAATAACCCTTTGACCCACATGACTTATACAGGGCCGACCCCAACAAGGTGGTCTAATAACCCATCAAGTATAAGTTACGACACTTACAATATAAATGACGACACTTTCGTATATAGGAATAATAACATCTCTATAGGAATACAATATACATATATGTGAAATACATTCCGAAGTTACATATACATCAACAGTAATTTTGGTAATTAGGCCTTATTTACATGTAATTATATGTTATTAAACTATTGGGATTGATAATCAATGGTTATTTGTTAAACAACTGGATTTGTGATAAGTTTCGTCATTTGCGCACTAAGTGTAGTTATTAAAACCTTAATTACTAGTTAACTGTGATTAAGAATAATTAGCCTTCAGAAGTGGTTATCATATCTGATATGGCTTGGATTGAAGTTTTGATGATTTTAAATTATGTTAAGAATATTTGTGATCCCTTATATCAGATGTTGGATGTGTTAATGAATTTATATTAAGTTATTGTTAATTATTGGATTTTGTGTCGCTATTAATTTTGGAAAAATAGAAATTAAATGTTTATGGTTCATCCACTACACTAAAAATTAAGTAATTAGCCTCAGAGAGCTAATGGTATGTCCCTTACACACTCTGATAGCCTCAGGAAACATTACAGGTGGTATCAGAGCTTAGGTTCAAACACCACGACTGTTGGGCCTTCTACAAAGTTATAAATATTTTGTTTATATGCATTTGGAATTTATAAATGTGCTTTGTGAAATAATTTTAACCTCCCTTATGTTAATGGAAGAATAAGAAGCCTCACTTTAGAGATCATTTTGTTGTATGTTTTAGAATTAATTAATATTTCATATTTATTGTTCAATAGATGGATTGGTAAGTATTATGTGGTGCATATCCAATAATCGAGTAGATTGATTGGTTTATGCATGTTCACCTTGCATTGTCTCTTTTACTGTTTAGTGATATGATTAGTTGATGCATGTTCACCTTGCATTGCCTCTTTTATTGTTCAGTGAGTTGATTGGTCGATGCTTGTCCATTGCCTCTTTTACTGCTTCAGTGATTTGATTGGTCGATGATTATGCATTGCCTCTTTTACTGATTTAGTGACTTGAGTGGTTGATGCTTGCGCATTGGCTCTTTTAATGTTCAATGACTTGATTGGTCGATGCTTGTTCATAATTTATTTCCTCTTTTACTACTCATTGAATTGTTAATATTGAAATGGTTCTTGTGGTATGATTTATTTATTGGTACATTATGATTATGAATTGATAAGTAAATAATTGCCATTATAATAGTATGTACTATGTACCATTATCGATATTATGTTAATGCTAAGTTATTAAGATGATATAGTTTTATTATTACTAAATATTAATATGATTTATTAAGTGGCATTTATACCGTATATGTATTTTGGATTTTATATTGATGGTATGTTTTTATAAGCTTATTTATGCCATGTGGTTGGTGATGGTTACATTGATGAGTAACTCCTTGTCTATTTTGGGGAAATAGACCACTTGTCTTGATAGTTGTTCCATTTTTCTTTTTATTTTGTTTTATGTTCAATGTATGTGAGTAACTCCTTCTCTATTTTTGGAGGAAATGGACCACTTGTGTTTAATGGTTCATACTCTCTTTTATTTTATTTATTTTTCTTAAGGACGTGTAACTCCTTGTCTATTTTTTGAAGAAATGAGCCACTTGTCTTTAATGGTTCATATTTTTTAATTTTTTTTAGGAAGTGTAACTCCTTCTCTATTTTTGGAGGAAATCAGCCACTTGTCTTTAATGGTTGATATTCTCTTAATTTTATTTATTGTATTTTATATGTGTAAGTAGGTAGTATAGTAGTGTGATAGTATTATATATATACGACATAAATTTAAATATGTATAACATAATATGTGATGTAAGATAGCTAAGGGGTATATGATATTGAGTGTAGCATAATATAAATGTTATATATGTGTGTGGGGGGGGGGGGGTATATATATAGATGTTAAAAGTATATATATGTGTGTGTGTGTGTTAAAACATCGATTTTAAAATATTGAATAATTATTAGTATTATGTGTATATGACATCGCGTATATACTATATGTATACATGTGAACGTATGTAATGAAGTAAGTATAAAAGTTTGGAAGTGTTTGGAAGTTTTTGGAAGCATTTGGAAGTACTTGGGAATATTCAAAGGTGTTTGGAAATATTTGGGAGTATTTGGGAGTTTTGGGGAGTATTAGGAAGTATAGTGTGATCAAAATTATTATGTTAGTATATATGATATAATGAGTACCTAATATGATAGTATTGGATTAAGTAACTATATTGTTGTAATTGCATGGATATTATGGTATAACATAATAATTACACGGGTGTATAAAATATAGGATATATAGGTTATATGACTAATATGATATGTATATGATTAATAATAATATGATATATAATTGAGTAATTATAATATGTATGTAGACAAATGGGTGTCAATATAGAAATAATACATAGTAATAGTAAGTATGGTGTTTGGTATGAGTGTATGATGGCATATTGTATAGCTAGTAATTATTTTTATTAGAAAATTTTGGTGGTAGGATGTTTGGTTGCTTGAGGTGACTATGTATTTACTCTGGTTGATAGAATAAGTAGTGTGGTATCTACAAACAATTAGTAATATAATGTATGGTTAGTATATAGGGATTAGATGGGATTGTCCTCAAAGTATGTATAACATTGGTATTGATGGAGTATGTATGCAGGTAGGATGTATGATTGTGTATATGTTAAGTGTTTACATAAGTGCAGTATTAGTTGTGTTTGTGTGATGTTGGTTGTTGTATATATATATATATATATATATATATATATATATATCGTCAAGTAAGCCCATTGGGATAGCTCAAGTGGTTGAGTGTTGTAAGTTGTGAGCAAAAGGTCTCGGGGTAAAATCCCCAGGTGACTATACATCGCTATATAAGGGCCTCACTTGATGTCCCCATCGAGTTAGCTACGTAATTAGAGTGAAGTGGGTGTGTCCCATTCGAGTGGCTCCCCTGTGATTTATTACCATGTACGTAGCATCCCCACTAGGAGGTTTGTAAACCACATGTGAATATACATATATATATACGATATTAATTATATATAATGTTATGATAGATAGTAAATATTCCATATGATTGTTTTGGTTGATGTATGATGTTTGAATGGTTGATGTATGGTGTTTCATACTATTGGCTATTAATGATTGACATTGGTTTATTAATGGTTGATACATGTATGATATTGACATTACTGTATCTATGGATATTATTGGTTGTTCTTGGTTTTCATGGTGATTGATGGTGATCGAGGTATGGTTAATGTAAGTATGGTTATATTTAGTTGATATTGATGATCAATGTATGGTTGATATGTTTTGGTTGATGTATTCTGATTGATTTGTTTTGGTTGATGTATTCGGATTGATGTGTTCTAGGTGATTTGTTCTTGTTGATGTGTTCTAGTTGATATATTTTGCTTCTAGTTGATGAATTCTGATTGATGTGTTCTAGTTTATGTATTTTGATTGATGTGTTCAATGCAATGTGTTATGGTTGATGTATTATGATTTATGTACTATGATTGATGCTTGAATGATCAATTGATGTGTGTATGGTTTCCATTGGTTGATATTGGTGTATGATCGTTATATCATTGACATATGATTGATATTGGTGTATGTTACTAGTTAATACTAATTACTACTAGTTGATGTATATTTGATTTTTTATTGTTCTCTAAAGAAGACTTATGCCTTATGTGGAGATGAAAGGTAGTATGTTTAACTACTAGTTGTTATGGCCCTTTTTGGTTTCTTAGTTAGATTGGAATTGTTGTATATAAGTTTTCTTACCTATTACATTATGTGCATAAAATGTTCAGATGATCTTTGTAATATTTTCTAGAAAAATATATTTTTGTTGTTTATCTTTGTGGTCTTTGTTGAAAGATATTTTGGTGGTATATTGGTGAAATTTTATGTGTGGGTATCCTAGTAATATCCCCGTGGTATTTTGTATATCTTGTTGAAAAGTATGTACTAACTGTGTGACTGATTAAAGCATGATTTAGGTATCTTTGTTGAAGATGTACTTCATGGATCCTTATGTATCCAATACTAATCATGTAGAATATGATACAAGTGTGATAATTTACAAGAGTAGATCACACAGCTGGAGAAAACCTCACTAAAACTCACTCAAGAATAGTAGAGAAGAGAAGAAGAATACTGAATCAATAATCACTCATTAACACAGGAAATGGAAAAAATTGATGTATCATACATTAGATGTAAGTTGGCACTATGAATAGTGAATAATAACTGAATACAATCAAATGAATTCGAATGCCTCCTAACGTCATTCGAATTCTCCTCAATGTGTGGCTTGGATGACATTGGAGACATCATCCAATCAGTGATAGTAGTCACAAGCAGTCAAAAGTCAGTCAAATGAGTTTAAGTGAGTCTAATTGGTGCATGTGGCACAGATATAGGGAAGGAGAGTCCAATGTGGGCGCATTGTCAGAGATCTAAACTATCTTATCTATATATGCTAACAATAGTGGGCACATTGTCAAAGATATGGATCTAACTAAACTATCTTATCTATCTATGCTAACAATAACATATCACTATAAATAAGAACAAAAAGAGAACAAGAGACAAGAGTACACCGGATATACCTGTTTCACCCAATTGGGCTACATCCACGGAAAGGTATTCTTCTATTATCTCCAGAATATATCCCTCAAGCTTACACAGAGCAATGTCAATAACCCCAATACAATATATCAAGATCATGATGATATGATCCACACTAATGATCACAATGGATGAGTGGATGATTCATGAATGAATGAATATGATCCACACATGGTTGAATGTGAGAGACTCCCTTGACTCTGTTATATACCAAGATATGAAGGGGAATTACTCTCACATATTACATGTGGGATAATATAATTTTCCATAATAACATATCTTTATATAATAATGAATATCAATAGTATATTTTACCATAATGAATATGGGATAAATGTATTACTCTTTTACATAAGATTGTGGATATCTTCTGACATAAAACAAAGACATTATTACCTTCCAAGGAATATAAAATATTCCAACACTCTCCCTTAATAATGGCTAGGAGAAAATCCCACTAACAAAGGAAGGAAGAAGTCATTACTGCTCTCCCTTGATGACAACTTCCAGAAGAACCAAAGCTGCAAATAAGAAGAATACTTCAGCTGATGGAATTTGATAAAGAACAACCGCTTCTCATTGAATCATGAAATCGCACATGAACCAGGTTGTACGATGAAATACCAACAACAAGATCCCCATATCTAAAGAGAATCCTTTATGGCTACTAGCTCCAACAGATGTAGAGAACATGTGACGCAATCCACCAGCAAGGTGCCCAGATCTAAAGAGAAGCCAACATACCTACTAGATCCACAAGATGCCTAGATCACCACAAGAATCATCACAACCATAACTGATAGCTGAAGAACTCTGATATAACATCCACACCATTGTACAGATACCTTCTAACGGTTGATACAACAGAACATGTGGCTGAGAACACCACAACAGTGTGCAAAAATACTTAGATGGCCAATATGCATGTAGATAGCAAACATTCTTACAATAAAGGTGCAATAGAAATATTTGTAGAATACCTCAAACATCGAAGGAACAAGACCCCAATGTTCTATACATCGAAAATGGTATCATACAAATGAACATCATGACTTCAATAGTAGAAGACGGTGCTTCATTATTTCTGGAATAAGGTGAAAGCCTAAACAAAAAACTTATTTGCATAAGAACTTCCAAGATTAAAGCATATAAATATTATAAAATAAAGGTGCTCATACATAAATGAAAATGCTTATACACAAAAGGTAAGCAAACATCATGTAAAGAATGGCAACATGATATGATCAAATAAAAGATTGACTTGCTCATTAAGGAAAATGATGTTAATTTTACACACTAAGTGCCAGCCACAACATATAAATAGTGAGCCCAAGATTTCACTTAAATATATGAGAATTTAGTCATTAAGCAACTAATATGAAGCATAGGTGCATTTCTTATTAGTATGATGTTAATACGCAAGAGATGAATGCCCCAAAAATGTCAATGCTTCCATATAGGAACGCTAGAGACAAGTAAGAATAAGATAACCTCTGCAGTCATAAGAATATAAATCTCATTGCAACAAGAACAAGGTGCTCATGATAAATGAAAATGCTTATAGACAAAAGGTAAGCAAACATCATATAAAAGATGGCAACATCATATGATCAAATAAAAGATTAACTTGCTCATTAAGGAAAATGAAGTTAATTTTACACACTAAGTGTCAGCCACAACATATAAAAAGTGAGCCCAAGATTTCACTTAAATATATGAAAATTTAGTCATTAAGCAACTAATCTGAAGCATAGGTGCATTTCTTATTAGTATGATGTTAATATGCAAGAGATGAATGCCCTGAAAATTTCAATGCTTCCATATAGGAACATTAGAGACAAGTAAGAACAAGATAGCCTATGCAATCATAAGAATAGAACTCTCATTGCAACAAGAACAAGGTGCTCATGATAAATAGTTCAAGATTATAAGATTGCTCAAAGCCATATAAATATTGAGTAAAAGATGATCGAAATAAGCATGACATGAGATATAGAAATCAAAATGTTTAATATGATCAACATATAACAGATTATGATCAACTCGTGATATCACTTAAAATAAATTATGAAATGACAAGTCACTAATGGTCTTAATCATGGGTTCATTTCTTGTTAACACTATGTAAATATGCAAGAGATGAGATGCCCTGAAAATGTCAATGCTTCCATATATGAACGTTAGAGACAAGAAACACATGTCAATTCTTCCATATAGGAATGTTAGAGACAAATAACACAGGAGCTAGATACAATCTCTACAATACATGAGAAAGAAACCGATAATTTTTTGATAATTTCATTCAAACATTATCTTAGGATCCTACTAAGAGAATAGAATGCACAGCATAAAAATCATAAACACAAGAGACACAGAGTTTCCTCGGGGAAAACCAAGAAGGTGAAAAACCCCGCAACTTCCTCAGAGATAGAATAAGCCCCAATACAAAGATCACAAAGATCAAACCCAAGATAGATAACTCTAGCAACTACTCCTCCTCCACTTGTGTGCACTCCTCTCTGAACTAATGCAAGTTGGATGAGTGAGTGAATGAATAGAATGAGACACACTCACTCTCTATGTATACACAACTTAACCTTCCTTTTACTTTAGCTGGGTTGACCTCCTAAGGAAGTCTAATAACCCACTCACATAATAAAATCATGGCCGACCCCACACTAGTGGTCTAATAACCCATCAAATATAAGTTGTGACACTTGCAACACTTGTGACACTTGCGACACTTACAAATACAAATGATGACACTTTTGATTGGAGGAATAATACATCTCCATCATACATATAACAAAGTACAAGTATAATACATAGAAGAATATCTTCTGAAGTTACAAATACATCAAAACTCCCTCTTAGCTAGGAAGGTATTCTCTAGACATAGGTCACCAATACATATCACCACAAGTCTTCAATTCTGGAGCTAGATCATCATCATTGGATCACAGAGCATCATCGTCACTGCTGCTGTACATCGACATCTCGATCACTGGGATATCTCATAATTATTCTCGTTATAGGAAGTTCTACAGAGCCGGCCCTTTTTCATGCTGGTTGTAGGCCTAGCATCTTGTAGGTCTTCAATCATCTCTGGCCATCCTGTGGAATCCTCAGAGATGATTATGTGTGTCAAAAAAACCTAGCAAGAGCATCCCAAGATAGATTACGATCTTACTGCTCAACCTATCGGAACTCTCAGGGAGCTATTACATGTGACCACCACAAAACCTCGAAAGAGCATCCTAGGACTAATTATGAGCACAAAAATCAACCTATCGGATCTCCCAGGGAGATATTACATGTGATCAGGAAAAACCTAGCAAGAGAATCTAAGGACTAATTGTGTGCCCAGCACAACCTTCAAGATCTCCCAGGGTGAAATTATATGCCACGGACAAAACCTCGAAAGAGCATTTTTCAGATCTCCCAGGGAGCTATTATATGCCATAGGAAAAACTTAGCAAGAGTATCTGCAAATCTCCCAGGGTGCTATTATATGTCCCTCCATGCAAAACCTCGAAAGAGCATTTGCCAAATCTCCGAGGGGGCTATTGTATGCCATAGGAAAAACCTAGCAAGAGTATCTGCAAATCTCCCAAGGCGCTATTATATGCTTATCGCACAACCTGTCCACGACCAACTATAGCAATTCCTCAAAATAGCATCCTAGCATAGACTATAGGATCTCCCAGGGAGCTATTACATGCTATCTGTAAAATCTGTCTGCAGCCAACCTGTAGAAAATCCTCACAAGAACATCCGAGATCAGACTATTGGATCTCCCAAGGAGCCATTACATGCTACTTGCACAATCTGTCCATGGCCACAGAGTATCATCCTGATACTCATGATCATATTGATCATCATCATACAGTAAATCGTCCTGATGCACATCATCATCGCATGATCATCCTGATTATCATCATAGCATCGTCCTGATGCATATCATCTGGAGCATCATCCTGATGCTCATCACACATGATCATCCTGATCATACATAGCAGTAATTGGAGCATCATCCCGATACTCATCACACAACGCTTACATCCACAGCCATGGGAGGATCAACATGCTTGGAATGGCTCCTGCAAATGTGTCCCATCACTTCTTCATCAAAGTATCTTCTATCTGAAGAACACCAAGCCTCTCTCTGAAGTACTCAAACTTCACTCTAGCTAGTGGTTTGGTCAACACATATGCAATCTGCTCATCTGTCGCAACATACAGGAGCTTCACTGCTCTTCTCTACACCATATCCCTGATATAGTGATATTTGATCTCAATGTGCTTCGACTTGTCATGGAACACCGAGTTCTCAGACAACTTCACACAACTCTGGTTTTCACAGAAGATATAGGTAGCATCCAACGGGAGATCAAATAACTCAGAAAGTAGCTTCCTTAGCCATACTCCCTCACAACTAGCCAAACAAGCTGCAACATACTCTGCTTCGGCTGTACTCATTGTTATGCAGGATTGATTCCTGCTAAACCAAGAGATCACACCTGATCCCATACTGAAGCAGCACCCCGAAGTGCTCTTCCTATCTGTAGCTATGCCTTCCCAATCTGAATCAACATAACCCTCCAGGTTAAACTTTTGATTCGCATCATACTTGAGCCCATAATCAATTGTACCCTTCAGGTACCTCAAGAATATGATTTACAGCAATCAGGTGAACATGTCTAGGATCTGTCAGAAACTGGCTATAGGTGTTCACCGCAAAGCAAATATCTGGTCTTGTGTTCGTTAGGTACATCAAGGACCCAATCATCTGACGATACACCGTGACATGAACAGTCTTAGATGAAGCATCACTCAATAGCTTCAGGTTCGATTCCATAGGTGTGGCCATAGCCTTGTAGTCCATCATCTTGAATCGCTTCAGGATCTCTACTGCATACTTCCCTTGTCCAAGGAATATTCCATCTGCACTCTGCCACACCTCCATACCTAGAAAGTAATGCATCATGCCCAAGTCCTTCATCTCGAAATCGGCAGCAAGCTTCCTCTTCTTGTCGAAAATCAATCTATCCTCACCTGTCACAAACAGGTCATCCACATACAATAGAAGTATCACTGGATTTCCTTCCTCAACCTTGTAGCAAAAGGTTGGAATCCGCTTTACTCATGGTAAAGCCCAAAATAGACAAGAAGCTGTCTATCCTGCCATACCATGTCCTAGGAGCTTGCTTTAAGCCATACAAGGCTTTCTTCAATCTGCACACATATGACTCCCTATCATGTGTCTCAAAACCAAGTGGCTGCTCCACATACACTTCCTCTTCGACTACACCATTCAAGAAAGCTGTCTTGACATCCATCTGGTGTATCTTCCACTTCATCACTGCAGCCAGGGAAAGTACTATTCTGATGGAAGTGTATCTGGCTACAGGAGCAAAAGTCTCTTCATAATCTATCCCCTCTTTCTGGTAGAAGCCACGAGCTACAAACCTTTCCTTGTATTTCTCTATGCTACCATCTGCAGCATGCTTGATCTTATATATCCACTTGGAAGTCACAACAAACTTCCCATATGGTCTTGGTACCACATCCCAAACATCATTCTTCATGATCGACTGGTATTCCTTGACCATGGCATCCTTCCATTCTTTCTTTTCTGCTGCTTCTTCATAACTAGAAGGCTCTTTGTTCATAATGTCACAGAGTAAGACAACATAGCTGGTGTGTGACCTTGTCCTTTTCCTTTCTCTGTGTTCCTCCTCTAGAATACCATACCTTTTTGCATCTTGGATGAGCTCTCTATCCCATGCAGGTTTCCTCTTGTGAGATTTATTCTCACGGGGTGGATCTACAGGTTCTTGTGGATCTTCTATTTCACGATCCACTTCTGGTATTTCTTCGTTCATAGTAGTGTCTTGTGTTCTAGGTAATCTTGGTTCTTCACAGTCTTCAACAAGAGTTTTCCTTGATTTGATGTATGTTGAGTTTTCATCAAAAGTTACATCCCTGCTAATGTCAATCTTCTTGAACCCTGGAAAGTAGATTCTGTATGCCTTCGAGCTTTCATTGTACCCCAAAAATATACCCTTCTTTACTTAAGGATCTAACTTTGTCCTCTTTTATTTCGGAACATGTGTATATACTGGATAGCCAAATATTCTGAGATGGCTAACTTTTGGTTTCTTACCAGAGAAAACTTCTCCTGGTGTCTTGTTGTCAAGTATCTTGTGTGGTGTTCTGTTTTGTACATATATTGTTGTTCTTGCTGCTTCTGCCCATAGGTGCATGGGTAGATCTTGGTCATGAAGCATTTCCTGTTGTTAGGAACCCATGTCAACCCTTCTATTTACTTTGTTAGTATATTGTTGTTGGATGCATATGCTTTGTAAGTCGTCCCGTAGTATTTGTTGATCCATAGTTTGTATTATTGTTGTTGGACGCATATGCTTTGTAAGTCATCCCGTAGTAATTGTTGATCCATAGTTTGTATTGACACATGGTATTGATCCCTGGTATTGGCGCCTAGACTTAGTATATAAGTTTGTGTTGAGATCAATGAAGGTACTGTGAATTTATTTGTATTGAGATTTCTCAAAGGAGGTTGCCCCCTCGAAGTGGCCTGCAATCAATAAAAGCAATTTTGAGTTCTGTTATTTCTGCTATCTCGCCTATTCTCATTAATTAATTGTTGCAGGTTCTTCTCATCTGGTATCAAAGCACTTTCTTGGGCTCACTGGGTGAAATTTCTGCCATTTTTTTTTTGCATTTGTTGCAACTTCGGATTTGGGAATAATCCATATCTGCTTAACTGTGGGAAGTACTTGGGCATAATCCCTAAAACTCATTGTGAGGAGTACCACAGGAACCCCGAAGTAGCTGGCCCATTGAGAGTACCTGCTAGTGAAAAGGGCAATGACCCCTACCTGATTGACTAGCTCCCACCTGTGAGGTAAACCAAGAGCTGTCGTTTGTGGCAAAGACGTTATCAATTTTACCTGAGCCATGGAGTGAGGGGTACTGCCCCAATACGCGAGTCGTCAGACAACATTGGTGGCCGAGTGAATCCCCTAAACTGATAGAAAGCTGAACATACTTGGGGTCCATATCTATTTTTAGCTAAACTGTTGCCAATCACTTCCGTGCCATTGCAGATCCATTTGTTTCCGATCACTTCTGCACCATTGCAGATCCATTCCGAAATCCGGTTCTGATCTAGCCATTTCAGATCCATTTTAAAAGTCGTTCCAGATCCAACTGTTTTCGATCCATTCTGAGTCGTACCAGATCCTGTCGTTTCCGATCCATTCCGAAAGTCGTTTCAGATCCATTCTGAAAAGAAAAAAATATGTTTTTTTTCCATATCTCCCTTGTTTTATAACTCTATTTTCCCTGAAGCTTCACTGACACCCCTGCAATCTCATTTTGCATATTTCATTCCTGAGGACCCTATCCCAAATTCCACTTCCCAAAGCTAGAAATCCCACATTTGTGTATTTTTAGGGTTTGTCATAACTCCTTCGATTTCCACCCAATCGCCCTCAAATTTTGCCACCATGTCCATTCCCTATTTTTGTTTCTTTGTCCCTCTCTGACAAATTTTTCCAGTCTTTCACCTCGCTTCTGAAATCCTCATTTTATGCTTCCCTATCCATTCCAAAGTGTCCAAAACCTAGTCAAACCCCAATTACCCATCTGAGTTTTTCCCAAATCCAAATTTCTCTTTACTAAATAAGCTTATGTTTGTGTTTTTCTATCCATTCAAAAAAAAAAAAAAACTCCTAGTTATGGTTGTTACCCGCACATGAGCAAAAACCATGGAGGAAGCACTTGCAGCCATCCAAACCAAACTCCAGGATCTTGATGAAAAATTTCTCGGCCTCCATCTTGAGCATTCAGCCATGAACAACAAACGACAGTCCGAGTCTTCATCAGACAATGGGTTCTCTTCTTCCAGCAATTTCCATGGTCCGAACCTTGAATTTCCTCGCTTCAATGGTACTGATCCGACTGGATGGATCTATCGTGCAGAACAATATTTCAGTCTTCATAATACTTTTGATGTCCTAAAATTTTCACTTGCATCCTTTCATTTGGAACAGGAAGCCCTTCAATGGTACCGTTGGTACATCAAGGCTCATGATGAGCCAAAATGGACAGATTTTTGCCAACTCCTTTTGCAACAATTTGGTCCTAGTGCTTTTGATAACTTCACCGGAGCACTCACTAAACTTCGTCAAATTGGCACTGTGAGAGAGTATCACACAGAATTTGAGAAACTAGCCAATCACACAGAAGGATTATCTGATGAATTCTATAGGAGTTGTTTCATCACTAGTCTTAAGGATGAAATCCGCTTAGAGGTCAAAATGTTCTGTCCCAACACATGATAAAAGCCCTGGGGTTGGCTAAGTTGGCAGAAGAAAATATTGCATCCCAACAGCACTCCATACCTACTTTTGTTCCCTTCCGAAATATGGGTTCTCAATGACCTCCCATCCCGCCAGCTCCTTGACCAACTCCAATCAAGCATTTGTCATAAACAGAGATGTAAGCACGCGGAGAAAAATGACTTTGTTATAATTGTGATGAGAAATTCACTCGGGGACATAGACCTGTTCAACAAAAGATCTATCTCTTGTATATGGATTCTCCGCCTGCCTCTAAAATTGGTGAAGAATCTCCAGCTACAATGGATGATCATGTCAACATTCAGGAGCCACCTATTGACCCCCCATCTTAGGATGACCAACCAGAGATATCTCTCCATGCTTTATCATGCGTCACCACCCCCCAAACAATGCGGGTCAGGGGTTACTTAAAGAATCTTCCTCTTACAATACTCATTGATTCTGGTAGCACTCATAACTTCATTGACCCTCAGATCGCCAAATAGGATGATTTTTTTGTCCATCCTTGCTCCAACTTTAAAGTCATGGTTGCCAATGGGGGCACCTTACCTTGCAAGGGGAAGTGTCACAATGTGTGTATCTCTCTGGAAGATTATAACCTGCGCTCTGACATGTTTTCCTTGTCCCTAGGTGGATGTGATGTGGTTTTGGGATTTCAATGGTTACGCACACTTGGCCCCATCTTATGGGATTTTGCTGAACTTTGGATGCAGTTTTCAATCAATGGAAAACAACACAATTTGACAGGCTTACAACAAGGGTCTCTCCGCATCATCAGTTCACATCACCTGGAAAAGATCCTTAAGAATAATTCACATGGTGTCATCGCTCAACTCCATTCCGTTCAGATACACCCATCAACGGTCTCCCCTACTTCCTTGGATAGATATGTAGGTGTCTTTGCTAAACCAGTGGGCTTGTTGCCTTCAAGATACCTTTCTGGTAAGACTTTAGCCGCATCTACATATCAGTAGAAAATGCTGGCTATTTTGCATGCAGTACAGAAGTGGCAGCCACACCTATTAGGGAATCATTTATGCATCAAGACTAATCTCCAAAGTTTGGAAAATTTCCTGGAACAACTGGTCTCCTCCCTAGCACATCTGAAATGGGTTATCCAACTCATGGGTTATGCCTATGCGATAACTTACAAAAAGGGTAAGGACAATATGGTGGCAGATGCTCCTTCTCACACCTTTGATGACCTAGTTCCTCTTACATCTATTTCTCTGCTTGTTCCAAATTGGTTGCAATCTATTCAACAGGGCTATCTCTTCTATGAACTCCATGCTTCTTCATCGACAAGGCACTCTGGGTTCCTCAAAATGTATGACCGGAAACAATGTAACTTCTTTTGGTAGGTACTGAAAATGAAAATTCAAAAGATGGGGGTTGACTGTGATACTTTCTAGGTCAACAAGGTTGAAACAACACTCCTTTCAGGACTGCTCGAACCCTTTCCCATCCCTACACAGATTTGGACAACTATTTCTATGGATTTCCTAGAAGCGCTCTTGTGGTACAATAACACATCTAAAAGGACACCATATGAAGCAGTCTATGGACAGGCACCGCTAGTTCTTCTTCCATACACTCTCAACAGCTCCCCAGTTCAAGCAATTGACTCGGTTCTTCAAAACCACGATCAGATTCTTCTCATTCTGTAGGGAAATCTTCACATGGCATGAATTTGACTGAAACAACAAGCCAATAAGCACCATTCTGAGCGCACTTTTCACCTTGCTAATATGGTTCTTCTTTGTCTACAGCCTTCGAAGCAACCCTCCCTGAAACTCAAAAGGTGTCAGTGGCCTGGAATGCAACCCGAGAATGCTACAAGGGAACCACTCCTTCAGATTCTGCATCAATTTCCACATCTAAAGCTTTATGGCCAAATCTTTTTCTAAGGGAGAGGGGATGTTAGGAACCCATGTCAACCCTTCTATTTACTTTGTTAGTATATTTTTGTTGGACGCATATGCTTTGTAAGTCATCTCGTACTATTTGTTGATCCATAGTTTGTATTATTGTTGTTGGACGCATATGCTTTGTAAGTCATCCCATAGTAATTGTTGTTAAGTTTAAACTAGTATGACTAGCAAGATCACTGGAAGAAACACAATCACAAGATAGACAAAGATATTACCCTGGGAAACCCTAATGGGGTAGAAAACCCAGCAAAGCTTTCCTCAATAAGATGATCAACCAAAATACAAGATGTGCTCCAAAACTTGACCTCCTTCTTCTCTACCTCCTATGCATACTTCTCAAACACAAGTGCGCCACTTTCTAAGCTAAGCAAGTGTGTCAAATGAGGAGCTCTCCTCCTCTACTTATACTGATTCTCGACTCACCAAAATCCCTAATGGGGCCGACCTCTCCTAGTGAAGTCTAATAACCACTAAATAATAAAATCAGGGCTGATCCCCACATGGTGGGTCTAATAACCCTAGTTACCATAATTCATCGGAGGAATAGACATCTCGGGATACATAATGGAATTACCTCGGAGGGATGAAACATCTCCGAAATAATAAAGTACAAATATAATATTCTTAGAAGTTACAATATTCAACACTCCCCCTTAACGAGAAGGATATTATAAAAACATATGCAGGAGCAAGGAGTCATCAACTACATCATACATGATACATCTGTAAATCATCGGAATCTTTCTTTAATACATCATCATCAGTAACTTAACCAGTTACTGGAAAATCAACATCATCATCGTCGTCATCGCACGATCATCAGCATCGTCATCACACGATCGTCAGCATCGTCATCACACGATCATCAGCATCGTCATCACACGATCACTAGCATCACACGATCATCAGCATCGTCATCACATGATCATCAGCATCGTCATCACACGATCATCAGCATCGTCATCACACGATCATCAGTATTTTCATCACACGATCATCAACATCGTCATCACATGATCATCAACATCGTAGTAGCATACCCTGCAATATACATGATTCATTTAAGACACCATAACATGTCTAGGGATGATACAGTCCACTCGTCAACTTAGACCAAATCTAAGGACCACTTTCTCAAAGAAATATGTCTACGAATCAATTCAGGGACCGAAGTCTGGGGATGATACAATCCCCTCTCGTCCACTAGGGACCACTTCTCGAAGACATCTGTCTACGAGTCAATTCAGCGACCGAAGTCCGGGGATGATACAATCCCCATCAAGTACATTTTGAACTAGTGGTTCTGGGATGATGCAATCCCCATCACATACATTTTGAACTAGTGGTTCCGGGATGATGCAATCCCCATCACGTACATTTTGAACTAGTGGTTCTGGGATGATGCAATCCCCATTAGTCCACTAAGGACTTCATTCACAGAGACCATACGTCTACGGATCAATTCAAGGGACCGAAGTCCGGGGATGATACAATCCCCACCTATCCACTAAGGACTTCATTCTCGGAGACCATATGTCTACGGATCAATACAAGAGACCGAAGTCCGGGGATGATACAATCTCCACCTGTCCACTACGAACTTCATTCTCGGAGACCATACGTCTATGGATCAATTCAAGGGACTGAAGTCCGGGGATGATACAATCCCCACCTGTCCACTAAGGACTTCATTCTCGGAGACCATACGTCTACGGATCAATTCAAGGGACCGAAGTCTAGGGATGATACAATCCCCACCTGTCCACTAAGGACTTCATTCTCGGAGACCATATGTCTACGGATCAATTCAAGGGACCGAAGTCCGGGGATGATACAATCCCCACCCATATCCTTATCAATACAGATATTGTTAGTACATCACTAGTACAAGTACATACAAGTATCCTCATCAATACATCAACAAAACATGTATCCTCATCAATATATCAATAAAACATGTATCCTCATCAATACATCAACAAAACATTTATCCTCATCAATACATAAAGAGATAAGTAATATAAGTATTCTAAGTATAAGAATCCTAAATCTAAGCATATATAAATATCTAGGTTTAATAAATAGGTATCCTCATCATCAAGCTTGCTGTCGATGAGGGAAATCTCATTATTAGTGACTGTATCACTCCCCCTTTCGAGAAGTGTCCCTTTTAACTATACCAAACTTGTCTCGGAAATATTCAAATTTCACCCGAGACAGAGGTTTGTTCAATATATCAGCAATTTGTTCTTCAGTTCTCACATACTCAAGCTTAATAGCTCCTCTTTGCACCATATCTCATATGTAGAAATATCGGATCTTTATGTGTTTTGATTTATCATGGAACACTGGATTTTTTGTCATCTTGATACAGCTTTGATTGTCACACATGATCACAGTGGGATCCAAGTCTAAGTCAAACACTCCAGATAATAGCTTCCAAAGCCACACTGCTTCACAACTGGCAGAGAAGGCATCTATATATTCTACTTGAGCAGTACTGAGAGCTACACTAAATTGTTTCTTGTTGAACCATAAGATCATGGAAGATCCAAGATCATAGCATCCACCTGATGTACTTTTTCTGTCTGAGACACTTCCTGCCCAATCAGAATTTGAGTAACCATGTAATCTGAGTTCATGATTTCCAAGATAATAAAGACCAAAATCTAATGTACCCTTTAGATACCTCATTACATGCTTTGTAGCTATTAAGTGAACCTTTCTAGGTTCTACTAGATACTGACTCAGGGTATTTACAGCAAAGCATATATCTGGTATGGTATTTGTTAAGTACATCAATAACCCAATGATTTGTCTATATAGAGTTATATCCACTAATTCTGATGAGTCATTAACTAATAACTTCAAGTTGGAGTCCATGGGAGTGGCCATGGCTTTACACTCCAACATATCGAATCTTTTCAGAATCTCCACAGCATACTTACCTTGATTTAGAAAGATTCCTTTTGGTTCTTGCCATACTTCTAGACCTAAGAAGTAGTGTATTAATCCGAGATCCTTCATCTCAAATTCTGAAGAAAGCTTCTTTTTGCATTCGAGAATTTGATTCTGATTTCCTGTTAGAAATAGATCATCTACATATAACAGTAATATAACAGGTTCATCATCCATGACTTTGAGGTAAATATTTGGATCAACTTTGCTTTTGGTAAAACCCATGCTTGTTAAGAAACTGTCAATCCTTCCGTACCAAGCTCTGGGAGCTTGCTTTAATCCATACAAAGCCTTTTTCAGTTTGCATACATGAGTTCTTCTATCTTTAACCTCAAATCCTTGTGTTTGTTCTATGTACACTTCTTCTTCAATTACACCATTAAGGAAGGTTGTCTTAACATCCATCTGGTGTAATTTCCACTTCATCATAGATGCAAGTGCCATGATAGTTCTAATTGAAGTGTATCTAGCAACTGGTGCAAATGTTTCTTCATAGTCAATTCCCTCTTTCTGAGAGAATCCTCTGGCTACAAATCTTGCCTTGTATTTTTCAATGCTACCATCAGCAGCATGTTTTATCTTGAATATCCATTTGGAAGAAACCACACTTTTATCTTTTGGTTTGGAAACTATATCCCAAACATCATTTTTCATTATCGACTGATATTCTTCTGTCATTGCTTCTACCCACTCTTTCTTTTGAGCTGCCTATTCATAGCTAGTAGGTTGTTGATCCACCAGATCACATATCAAGGCCACATAGTTGGATATTAGCTTTGGTTTCTTTCTTTCTCTAGTGGAGCTTTCAGGAGCTCCATATCTTTCAGCTCCTTGAATAATGTCTCTAGCCCATGCTGGCCTTCTTTTCCTAGATAAGTTTGTAATAGGGGGTTCTTGTGGTTCCAACATGTCATGATCTTCTGGAGTATCATCTTCAGGGATGGGCATAGCTTCTGTGACTCTAGGAGGTATCTCTTCTTCATAGACTTCTTCAAGTTGGCACTTCCTAGATTTCTTAAGAGCTGCTTCTTCATCAAATGTTACATCTCTACTTATTTCCATATGATGAAAACCTGGTATGTAAATTCTGAAAGCTTTGGATGATTCACAATATCCGACAAATATTCCCTTCTTACCAGAAGGATCCAACTTGGTTCTCTTTTCTTTTGGAATGTGAATGTACACTGGACATCCAAATATTTTGAGATGACTTACCTCAGGCTTCTTTCTTGTTAACACTTCTTTTGGAGTCTTGAATTCAAGAGCACTATGGGAAAGTCTATTTTGTACATAGACTATTGTCCTAGCTGCTTTAACCCATAGATACATGGGTAGATCTTGGTCATGTATCATAGTATTTACAGCTTCCATGATGGTTCTATTCTTTCTTTCAGCAACCCCATTTTTTGGGGGATTATAGGGAGTGGTTAGTTCCCTCTTGATTCCAGCTTCTTTACAAAAGTCTTCAAAGTCCTTTGAAGTATACTCTCCGCCATTATCTGTTCTGAGAATCTTGATTTTCTTTTCTGAGTGATTCTCTATTAGGGCTTTGAACTCCTTGAACTTTCCAAAGACTTCGTTCTTTCCTTTTAGAAAGTATATCCAAGTATTCCTTGAATAGTCATCAATAAATGTGACATAGTATTCATATCCACTCAAAGATGTGGAGGGCATTGGTCCACATACATCAAAGTGTATTAACTCCAAGGTACTTTTAGTCTTTGTTTCACTCCTAGGAAATGGGTTCTTGATATTCTTCCCTTTTGCACATCCTTTGCATGTGCCATCATGATCAATCTTTAAGTCTGGCAAACCTATAACTACCTTGCTTACATAAGGTAGTTCCTTGTAGTTAATGTGAGCAAGTCTCCTATGCCATAGCTCATTTGGGATAATGGCTTCATGTACAAGGGCAGCTTCTGGATGGCCCTTAAGCTTGTACAAACCTCCTTCTTCTTCACCAATGATAATTGCATCCTTGATAGATTTTCCTTTGGACCACATTAATACTTTTCCATCAATGAATGCAACCCTATAGCCTTTCTTATCCAATGTTGAGATGGATAACAAGTTCTTCTTCAATCCTGGTACATACAATATTTCTTTCATTTTCATGGGGGTACCAGAATCAATCTTGTAGCTTGCTTCACCAATTCCCTTGATGGGATATTAATAGTCATCTCCTAGAGATACCTTTTGTGGAGAGGTCTTTTCTTCAAGTCTTGAGAGAGTCTTTTTCTGACCTGTCATGTGCTTTGAAGCACCACTGTCAATAAGCCATGTATCTTCTCCAGGTGTTATAGATCCAGAGAGTGCGGAGAATAGAACATATTCTTCTGCATCTTCTTCTTCATTTCTCCTAGATCTTCTCTTGAAGAAGGTCCTTTCTTCTTCTTATTCTTCTTCACTTCTAGGTCTTTTCTTGTGAGGCCTTTCTTCCTCTTCTACTTCTTCTTCACTATCATCTTCTGCAAGATGTGCTTGATGTCTTTTGTAAAGAGAACCCTTTTTCTTCTTTAGAGGACAATCTCTAGCAAGGTGTCCTATTTTGTGACAAGAAAAACATTGGAATGAGGAGTAATCTCTTCTTTTATTAGATCCTCTTTTCTTTTAAAATCTATGTGGAGAATAAGACTCCTTGTGACTATCCCTTTTGGAGTAGGATTGATTCCTTCTTCTCTTGGTGTGGGTGGCCAAGGCTTGGTCATCTTCTTTGAGCAAGGCTTCTCTGTTTGCAACCCTAGCCTCTTCTTGTACACAATCCCCCCAAACCACATCAGACTTCATACTTTCTTTTCTAGCACACATAGTTTGTATAAATGACTACCAAGGTCTAGTGAGACCATTTAGAGCAGTCATCACAAGTTCATCTTCATCAAGAGTATCACCAATGGAATCTAGTTGCTCCTTGATTTGGGAGACCCTTGAGTAGTAGTCTTGAATGGATTCTCCTTGTGCATCTTGGTACTCTTCAACTGAGTTCTTAGGTTCATCTTCCTATTGATGTTCTTTCCTTCATACATTCTTCTTAGGGCATCATATATTTCCTTTGGAGTCTTCTTGGAAGACACTTGGGGAATCAAGTGGTCTTTAATAGAATTAGCTATGATTCTCTTTTCCCTAATCAAATCCTTTCTATGCTTCTCTTTGGCTTCATCTCCTTCAGGTTCTGCAACTTCATCCTTGATATAATGAGCAAGATCATTCTCTTCAAGAAAGAGACCAATTCTGTATTTCTATGCCCGAAAATTCTCTATACCTTCTAGTTTGTCTTCAATCTTAGTGCTTGGAGCCATCTTCTCTTAGGGGAGTCCAAGAGATAAGAGATAGAGTAGTACTTACCCAGAAACTTTAACTTTTTACTTTTCCGGATCTGCAACATAATTTCTGGTTTATAGCACTTTTGGTAAAACTAGGGTTTGAGTTTCCCGGAGTTCTACCCAACCAAAAACCTCGATCCAAGGCTCAAAAGATAGATCTTTAGAAGAGCTATTCATTCATGCAACCAGAAACCAAAAATACTAAATTTTGCAGAAACCCTAAATTTGGGAGAGAGAGAGGAATATAAATTCTCCTTGTGAAAGATGTTCTATTCAGACTAGCTCTGATACCATGTTAAGTTTAAACTAGTTTGACTAGCAAGATCACTGAAAGAAACACAATCACAAGATAGACAAAGATATTACCCTGGGAAACCCTCATGGGGTAGAAAACC
Source organism: Larix kaempferi (assembly GCA_027924585.1). NCBI lineage: Eukaryota > Viridiplantae > Streptophyta > Pinopsida > Pinales > Pinaceae > Larix > Larix kaempferi. Next base: position 1,427,850 of record BSBM01001063.1, read on the forward strand.
CAGCAAAGCTTTCCTCAATAAGATGATCAACCAAAATACAAGATGTGCTCCAAAACTTGACCTCCTTCTTCTCTACCTCCTATGCAGACTTCTCAAACACAAGTGCACCACTTTCTGAGCTAAGCAAGTGTGTCAAATGAGGAGCTCTCCTCCTCTACTTATACTGATTCCCGACTGACCAAAATCCCTAATGGGCCGACCTATTCTAGTGAAGTCTAATAACCCCTAAATAATAAACTCAGGGCCAACCCCCACATGGTGGGTCTAATAACCCCGGTTACCACAATTCATCGGAGGAATAGACATCTCCGGATACATAATAGAATTACCTCGGAGGGATAAAACATCTCCAGAATAATAAAGTACAAATATAATATTCTTAGAAGTTACAATATTCAACAATTATTGATCCATAGTTTGTATTGACACATGGTATTGACCCATGGTATTGGTGCCTAGGCTTAGTATATAAGTTTTTGTTGAGACCAATGAAGGTACCGTGAATTTATTTGTATTGAGCTTGCTCAAAGGAGGTTTCTCCCTCGAAGTGGCCTGCGATCAATAAAATCGATTATGAGTTCTGTTATTTCTGCTATCTCGCCTATTCTCATTAATTAATTGTTGCGGGTTCTTCTCATCCGTGATGCTTCCATGATTGTTCTATTCTTCCTTTCTGCAACCCCATTCTGTTGTGTATTGTAGGGAGTGGTCAACTCCCTCCTAACTCCCTCCTAATCCTTGAATCACTGCATAACTTCTTGAAGTCCCTTGAAGTAAATTCTCCACCATTGTCGGATCTGAAGATTTTGATCTTCTTATCAGTTTGATTTTCTATCAAGGCTTTGAATTCCTTGAACTTATCAAACACTTCATCTTTGTTCTTCAAGAAATAAACCCAAGTATTCCTAGAGAAATCATGAATGAAAGAAACATAATTTACATACCCACTTAGAGAACTGGATGACATTTGTCCACATACATTGGAGTGGATAATCTTCAAAATTCCTTTTGCTTTACTTTCACTGCTTGGGAATGTCTTCTTTGTGTTCTTTCCTTTTGCATATCCTTTTCAATCACCTTCATGCTTTGACTGGATTTCAGGAAGACCTTCTACAGCTTTGCTTGCAATCGGTAGTGCCCTATAGTGCACATGAGCAAGCCTTCTATGCCAAAGTTCACTTGGCTCCATGGATTCATGTACCATGGCATGTTTAGGTTGTCCCTTCAATTTGTACAATCCTCCCTCTTGTTCTCCAATCACTATTGCATCATATATGGTCTTACCTTTAGGCCACATAAGTACTTGGCCATCCACAAATGAAACTCTCGTCCCTTTTGCATCCAAAGATGATATGGAGAGGAGGTTCTTCTTGAGTCTAGGTACATATAGAACATCTTGCATCTTCAAAGACTTCCCATAGTCTAACTTGTAGGAGGCTTCACCACTTCCTTTTATAGGGCATTGATAGTCATCCCCAAGTTTCACCTTGTGAGGTGACTTATTTTCAGATAGGTCCATAAGAGATTCTTTGAATCCTGTCATATGTTTAGAAGCCCCACTATCAATAAGCCAATCATTACACCCATGTGTAACAGTACCTATGAGAGCAGAAATTAGAACATATTCATCGTCACTTGAAGAGTCTTCACTTTCTGCCTTAGTCTTCTTTCTGGGAGTTTCATCATCCTCAGCAGCATGAGCATGATACCTCTTCTTGTTGTTCTTCTTATTGTTGTTGTTGAATTCTCTTTTGTTCTTTGGACAATATCAGGCAAAGTGTCCCTTCTCATTATATGTGAAGCATCTACCATGAGAGGTGTCTTTCTTAAAGTTCTCCCTTTGATGGTGGTGAGAAGATTTCCTGGTATTAGACTTCTCCCTCTTGAACTTACTTCTTATGGTGTGAGCAGTGAGGGCTTGGTCTTCACTTCCCATCTTTTCTTCTCGGGCCACAAGTCTCGCTTCTTCTTGTGAGCATCTTTCCCATAGTCTACTGTAATATATCAATTTCTTTCTTGCACAAATACCTTGGATGAAGGAGTCATGAAAATTTCTCCATTCTCCACTACTTCATCCACAACTTCAAGTTGTTCCTTGATTTGAGAGACCTTAGTGAAATAGGATTGGATGGTCTCTCCATTCTGAAACTTTACCCCTTTCAATTGATTCCGCAAAGTCATCTTCCGATTTATATTCTTTCCTTCAAACAACTTGGTCAAAGAGTCAAACATATCCTTAGGTGTCTTTAGGGAAGACACATGGGGTATGAGATGGTCTTTTATAGAATCAGCAATGATTCTCTTGGCCTTGACCAAGTCCTTCTTGTGCAAGGCTTTAGCCTCATCTCCCTCTAGAACTGGAACCTCTTCCTTTATGTAGTTGTCCAATTCATTCTCTTCTACGATTAACCCAATCCTATATTTTCATGCTCGGAATTTGTGAGCTCCTTATAGCTTATCCTCAAGCTTGGTGTGGTGAGACATCTTAATGAGAAACTCAAATGGAAATAAAATATTTAGGTCTTACCACTTCATTTGTTGAAAATTGGATCTGGAGTTGGATTAGGGTTTGTCAGAGAAACCCTAAAATTTCAAACTTTGAATTCCAAACTTCTGATTGGATGGAAAGATGCACCTTGCTGAGCTGATCAAGCTGGTATACTTCAATTTTGAAATCTGCAAAATTTGACCCCTCAAAATTGCCTTTGAAACTTCTAGATTTCCTAGAGAGGATCACGAACTACGGTTTGATAATACCCGGGGTTCTTCCCATCCAAAAGATTCGATCTTGTGCTCTAAACTTCAATTTTTCTTAGGAGCTTCCAGCCGTGGTCACAGATTTAAAAAATTTCAACTTTTGCAGAAACCCTAATTTTCCACCCTTCCGATCAAAATCCCGATTTAGGGTTTGATGAATCCCAACCTTCTTCCCAACCAAAAAGTTTGATCTTGGTCTCTAAACTTCAATTTTCTTGAGGGGCATCCAACCATGGTCTCGGATTCCAAAAATTCCAACTTTCTCAAAAACCCTAATTTCCCACAGCAGTGATGAGCCAAGCACTGAAAGTGCTCAGAATTGAATTCTGTCTCGACATAAAGATGCGCCCTTCCAAGGAGAGTCAGCCTATCCTCCTTCCTTTGATGATTTGAGGAGAGAAAGCCAAATATTAAGAAGCTCTAGCTTCTGCAGCTGCACAGTGTCTTCTTCTTAGCACGGCTCTGATACCATGTTAATTTTTCGATAATTTCATTCAAACATTATCTTAGGATCCTACTAAGAGAATAACATGCACAACATAACAATCATAAACACAAGAGACAAAGAGTTTCCTCAGGGAAAACCAAGAAGGTGAAAAACCACGCAACTTCCTCAGAGATAGAATAAGCCCCAATACAAAGATCACAAAGATCAAACCCAAGATAGATAACTCCAGCAGCTACTCGTCCTCCACTTGTGCGCACTCCTCTCTCAACTAATGTGAGTTGGATGAGTGAGTGAATGAATAGAATGAGACACACTCACTCTCTATTTATACACAACTTAAGCCGCCTTTTACTTTAGTTGGGCCAACCTCCTAAGGAAGTCTAATAACCCACTCACATAATATAATCAAGGCCGACCCCACACTAGTGGTCTAATAACCCATCAAATATAAGTTGCGACACTTACAAATACAAATGATGACACTTCTGATTGGAGTAATAATACATCTCCATCGTACATATAACAAAGTACAAGTGTAATACATAGAGGAATATCTTCTGAAGTTACAAATACATCAACATAAACTATATCCCATTTAAAGAGCTTATGACAAGTCAAAAAATATGATATCACATAGATTCAAAAAATTGATTTTACTCAAGAATTTAATTAGTAAGAGCATATATAATGATCATAAAGATATTACTTATAAAACAATGAAATTTCTTTTACACAAAGGTAAGCAATAACATATAAATAAAGAAAATAATGATCAAAATATAACACATATGAGATTGTTCTTATTAAATTGATTTTATAAACATGACATGATTAAACAAAAAAGAACAAATTAGTTATTAAGTATCTTGTTAAAAAATATTAAGCATTAGATGGTTTATAGCTATCATCATGACAAAATACTAGAGATCCATGCCCTTAAAAGTTGTCAATGTTTCCATATAGAAATGTGAGACAAAATATATATCAAGAAAAAACAAATAATCTCTTAATAAACATGATTAGAAGCAAAACCTACATGCAAAAAATGAATAACATAAAACTTAATAACTTTACCGTACTGATCTGAATCTGCAAAAAACACAGTTAGAAAAACAGTAAAGGAAAGAGAAACGTTTACTTACAACCCTTGGATTGAGGGCCAAGACTTGCCCAGAATTCTGTTATGTCCGCATTGGTGGATCCAGAACCGCTTTTCCAGTTCCCAAAACAGGTATAATAAAAATTTCGATAAAAATTAACCGAGTTATGAAGCCGAAAACAGTGTCGAATCTGCCGAAGACGGAAACTTGCACAAATTCTACCAAAATTGGACGAAAGTTGTCGTTTTAGAAACCGGAAGGCCCAAAATGTTGGAATAATTAAGTCTTCCTACCATTTATTTATTTACATAAGATGCATCAATTAATCATTCATTGGTTAATTCTATGTAATAAATTAGGAAATTGCCATTGTCTGGACCACAAGGCAACATGGGAGGCTCAAATACATCCAAGGTGTGGAACACAAGCCACCTAGGCCACTTGTGCGCTTTCATTAAATATTTTGGATAATATTTGAGGAGAAAAGGCGTCCTTCTATATTTTTATTTCTTTTTACTGCTTTTTGCCCCATAGGGAAAAGCTAGTCTACCTAGGAAACTGTTTTTTACACCAAAAACTTTTCTTAATGTAATTTCCACCCAAATTTCGTATTTGGCATTTTTTTTGTCCATATTTCACCTTCAACTCAATAATTAGAGAATTCGTGAGCTTTTGGAGTGATTTGGAAAGTCAACTTGCCACCTAGGGGGGATGGGCATATTTAGCAAGTTTGATGATTAGGAGATTCTTTTGGCATCTTTAGCCATTCGATTTTCTACTGTAATGTTATTTAATAGCATCCTATTACTTTCATAAGGTTGGCTGATGTATTTTTATTATGAGAAGTTAATACATAAATATACTCTTATCCATCATTTTTGTGCCTTTGACTATATGTGTGAGATTTTTCATATGAGAGAGTGTAATTTCTTGAATAGTTCTTGGATGTGATCTGATTTTCACACAAAATTCTGTTATGTCTGTGTTAGTGGATCCATAACAGCTTTTCCAGTTCCAAAAATGGGTTATATTAAAAATTCCAATAAAAATTGACTGAGTTATAAGGCCGAAAATAGTGTCGAATCTGCCGAAGACGGAAACCTACACAAAGTCTACCAAAATTGGACAAAAATTGTCGTTATGACAACCGGAAGATATATCTCCTTGATCAGAATCAGAAAATCATATAGATCTACAAAAACAACATCAAGAAACCCTTGAAAAAAATATGCAAAAATCTACACAACAAGGTCAGGGTTAGAAATAAAAAACTGCAGAAATATGCCCAGATCTAAAGAGAAGCCTAATGGCTACCAGATAGAAAGCAAACCTACAAGAAATAATCAATGCCCAAATGATAAAATATGTTTTGAAAGTAATAGAAGGTGCTAGATCATAGCAACAAGCTCTGATACAATGTCAAAGATATGGATCTAACTAAACTAGCTTACCTATCTATTCTAACAATAACATATCACAGTAAATAAGAATAGAAGGAGAACAAGAGACAAGAGTACACCAGATATACGTGGTTCATCCAATTGGGCTACGTCCATGGGAAGGTAGTCTTCTATTATCTCCAGAATATCTCCCTCAAGCTTATAGAGAGCAATCCCAATAACCCCAATACAATATAGCAAGATCATGATGATATGATCCACACTAGTGATCACAATCGATGAATGGATGATTCACGAATGAATGAATATGATCCACACAGGGATGAATGTGAGAGACTCCCTTGACTCTATTATATACCAAGAGATAAAGAGGAATTACTCTCGCATATTACATGTGGGATAATATAATTCTCCATAATAATATCTCTTTATGTAATAATGAATATCAAGAGTATATTTTACCATAATGAATATGGGATAAATGTATTACTCTTTTACATAAGATTATGGATATCTTCTGACATAATACAAAGACATTATTACCTTCCAAGGAATATAAAATATTCCAACATGCATGAGGAGCTGTCTATAGTCAGTATAGTTGATCTAGTCTCTCTGGAGGTCTATCTAATTGGTTCAGTCAGTTAAACTAGTAATCAGTCCTCAGATCAAGGAACAGATCCACTAATCATGGAACTAATTGAAGAATCTCCTAAATAGGTGGAATAGGGTGCACTTGTACTCCAGTGATTAAAACAATGGCACATATGTGGCTAGGAGGGATAGAACTGAACATAAACATGCTCCTGAGGCTAAACAACTGGGGAGTAGGTGCTAGGAGACTACCATACTGATGACTGGATCATGCATTTGCATGCATGATGACCAGATGCATGCAGACATGCAAATATAAAAAATGATGGTGAGAATATTCCAACACCCACCCGCAAGCCAAACTATGAGGAACAACTAAAGGAATTAATGGTAGGGCCCTGGTAACTAAGACCAAAGGTCACCCCGTACAACAATCTAAATAAATAAAGTGAGGAAAGAGGGAAAATCCAGTGGGAAGAAAGCCCCCCCTCAAGATAGACTGTGGTAGGATAATCAATCATGTACATCAGTCACCCCAAATGGTAATTGCACTTCTCGACCGATGAATTATCTATCAGCAAGAAATGGATCTGTAATGTGAGAAGGATGAAACCTTCCATTCTGAAAATCAGATCTAGTTCTCCTCGGATCAAGTGGATCTCCAACAAGATCTCCAACAGATCTAAGACTAGTGGCTACCCATCTAGGAAGAGGAGGATATGCAAGCTATAGATCTGGATCTTGGTCTTCCATTCGCTCATCTTCACTAACAGGTGCTAGATCTTCAGGTTCTTGTGGATCTGGATCTAGCTTTATCTCAAAAAGAGTTATATTCCTCTTGGGGAGAAGTGGATCATGCTTCAAAAATATGTGCTTGAGTTCTCCAACAATGGATACAAGCAAATCTGGAGGCTCCCTGAACTTTATCTTCCTACCAAGCATGGTGGGAACAAATTCAAAAATATGAAGATCATTATGGAGCATGTCATTCGAACCAACTGAGGTAGAATCAACTCCATGAATGTGTATGTAGTTCTTTGATATCTCCTTTGAACCAACATAGGTGAGATCATAACCAAATGAACTAATACATGATGGTGGTGGCTTGGAATTCAAATCAGATCCATGAATTGATAGATGGTTTCTTATGATCTCCTTTGAACCAACAGGGGTGAGATCAAAACCAAAATCACAAGGATATGCATGAAACTTGAACCCAAGCGAATGATGGTGTCTTCCATCTTTGGTGAAACTCTGAAAACATGTGACAATGACCAAATAGGAGTTCATAGGAAGCATTTGATGAGGGAGAGTGAATGCATCACCTCCAAAATCTGATTTTACCTCCAAAATACTCAATAGATAATCATCTTGCACATCAGCAAGCTCATGGGAAGTAGAGATTTCAAAAGTCTCTTCAACTTCTAGAGTAGTAGCTCACATATCTTGCTCAGAATTTGAATTCGAAAATGGATCACCTTCAATAGTGGTGATGGACCATTTTGCAATAGTAGATCGTAATATCATGTCTTGGATTTCGAATTCATCTTGAAAAACTTCACCATGAAAAATGATTGAAGCTGAATCATGGGTAGAGAGAGCATTGAAGAAAATATTATTGGGCTTGTTCTCCAAATCATCCTCTTCCTTCTACTTTCCAAATAATCTATCCAATCTTGTCCAGTTATCACTTGGACGTTCAATAGTATTAATGAGGTACTCCATATTGGAAAGAATGGTAGTAAATATTGTTGTTGAGGATTTGTTGCAATCATCTAGCCAATCTTCTTCCTCTTCATAGGAAGAAAAATCTCTCTTAACACCAATACACATATCAAAAAGACCATATCTCTTCAAGTATGTTGTCATATTTGGTTTCCATTCATCATAGTTGTATGAAGAGAGAGAAGGAATTGCTTTCAGATCCATGGATGTTGTTGTAGAATTCGAATCTACTAGTGCAACTGCAGGAAACTGTTGCAACTGCAAAAGACATTGAAACTGCTACAACTGCAAAAAATTTCAAAACTGCTACAACTGCAGGAAACTGCTGCAACTGTAGAGAAATTTGAATAACCTGCAAAAGCAATGGAGATCCATAGTAGCTGCCGAATTCGAATCTGTTGAAGATGGGATAACCTGCAAAACAAATGAGAATTGTAAATGGATATCTATTGCAATTCAAATTGAACACTGCCTTAGGACATTGAGAACATGTGACTACATCCTTCACACCTGGTTAGACCTTACTGGATTGCTCCAGTGAATTCAAGACAATTGCAACATGAATTGTTGTGGAAATCCAGAGGCTTCTGGTGCTTAACGAAAGACAGATGCTCAAAGAATTGTTGCAATTGTTGCTGCTGCAATTCGAATAGCTGAATCCAGCTCTAATACCATGTGATAATTTACAAGAGTAGATCACACAGCTGGAGAAAACCTCACTAAAACTCACTCAAGAATAGTAAAGAAGAGAAGAAGAATACTGAATCAATAATCACTCATTAACACAAGAAATGGAAAAAAATGTTGTATCGTACATTAGCTGTAAGCTGGCACTATGAATAGTGAATAATAAGTTAATACAATCAAATGAATTCAAATGCCTCCTAAGGTCATCCGAATTCTCCTCAATGTGTGGCTTGGATGACATTGGAGACACCATCCAATCAGTGATAGTAGTCACAAGTAGTCAAAATTCCATCAAGTGAGTCTAACTGATTCTAACTGGTGCATGCGGCACACATATAGGGAAGGAGACTCCAATGTAGGTGCATGAGGAGCTGTCAGTAGTCAGTATAGTTGATCTAGTCTCTCTGGAGGTCTATATAAGTGGTTCAATCAGTTAAACTAGTAATTAGTCCTCAAATCAAGGAACAGATCCACTAATCATGGAACTAATTGAAAAATCTTCTAAATAGGTGGAAGAGGGTGCACTTGTAATCCAGTGATGAAAATAAGGGCTCATATGTGGCTAGGCGGGATAGAACTGAGCATAAACAGGCTCCTGGCGCTGAAAAACTAGGGACTAGGTGTTGGGAGACTACCATACTGATGACTGGATGCATGCATTTTCATGCAGATGCATGTATGATGATTGGATGCATGCAGAATGCATGTAGGCATGCAAATAAAAAAAATGATGCTGAAAATATTCCAACAACAAGTATCTTTGAGATCTTTGTCAGAAAACTATCTTTATGATATTTGTTAGAAAAGTATCTTTATGATATTTGTTAGAAAAGTATCTCCGTGGTCTGAATGTATTTATGACCTTGTTGAAAGTTTCTCTTTTGAAAAGTCTCTTGAAAATTATCTTGCTAGAAGATTATCTTTTATTTAATGAACAACTATTCTTGTGGTATATTGATAGTATTTCATGCATCTTGTTTATAAGGCATATGCATGATGCATTTCATGTATCTGTAGATAAATTTTATGCATTTCATGTGATTGATTGAATGGAATGCATTTCATGAAGAAAGAGTACACCCTTGATGCATTTCATGAGATTAAATGGTATACTTGATGCACTTCATGAAATTGATTGATACACTTGATGCATTTCATACAATTGAATTCATTAGGAAAATATCCAGGTAGATGCATTACATGTATTTTGTTGAAGAAGTATCTATATCTCATGTACCTTGTATATACTAATGTATTTCGTGTGATTTGTTTCATGTATAATGTATTTTGAAGATGTATTTTATCTATCTAGATGAACAATATATATACATATTTGCTGCTAACCGTGTGTTGTTGGAATGTGAAGAAAGTATCACTGATGAAGAATATCATGTATCGTATATTTTTATGCTTGATGTTAATCATATGGGTGATTGAAATATGATTTTCTGGTGGATGTATCCTGGGTGAAGTTTGAAGGCCTTATAAAGAGGTTTGAAGACCCTGTGGTGGGGATTGAAGAATGACCCATGCTTCCTTGAGTTCACTCTAGTAGTCCTAGTCAGATTTTTTTAAGGATTGTAATATTATACTTAAGTATAATATCATAGGAGATTATTTTGGATTGAAAAAGAACATGCATATAGATAGATAGGAGAATATTAAATATTAAACATACAATTAAGTACTAAAATATGTAAATTTTGGAACATATTATTATAAAAAAACAGATTTTTTGTAAATATAGGTGATATTAGAGACTAAAAATGACCAAATAGTGAATTTGTTTTTTGAAAAAAGGCCCGAAAAATAGCCAATTGGCGAAATTTTGCCCTTAAAAATTACCTTGGTCCTAGTTCTCCCATGGGTAGTGGAGATGGGTAGGAAAGCAGGTTGTAGTGAACATAAATAAAGATAATAATTAAATAATTAAATAATTAATAGTCAGGTTATTATGAAAAGAGGTGTCTCCTAAACATCAAGTGTCCAAGCCATATTTAAAGGCCAAGACACCATTGTAATCTATCATCCTATCATCAATTTAAATATAATTTATTATGGCTTATTTGGTTTATCAAGTATTTTGGTAAAACTTATGTGAGCGAACTATTGTTCGCCTCATTTGGTATCAGAGCTTGCTGATCCCTGCTTGTGGCTAAATTCTCAAGTTTCTTGAATTTGTGGTCCTTGACCAAGGCCTGGATTTTAGCCATTACAATCGCTACTAGCGATTTCCCTTCCCGTGCTGCATGCATTACCAACTCCACGCTCACTCTCCTTCTGCACACTGCCATCCACCTCCGTCATTACGCGCTCTCCACCTAGCTGTCCCCTCCTTCGCGTCTCCACTTGGAACCCCGCCCTCCTTCTCCCATATTCCCCTGCGCTGCTCCAGCACTGCTCCATCTCCACTAGGCCGCTCCTCACACTCTCGTCCCTCCTCCCATCATTTGCACCTACCCCTTTCTCCTTCCATCTGCTACCTTCTCTCTCACGCACAACCTTCCATTCCTCTTTTTTCTCCTCATCCCATCTCTCATCCACACCTCCCCTCCCACGCCATCTCTATAATGAACATAAATAAAGATAATAATTAAATAATTATTATCTTTATTTATGTTCATTACATAGGTGGTAGTGGGAAGTATTATGGTTAGAAATATGTTATTCTTCTCAGGCATGTATGGGCATGTCTGTTATCCTTTTGTAAAGGCATGTATGTAATATGCATCGAGAAAATTACATGGTTTAAGGGGAGGGGGGTGTAATACGCTCTGGTTTAGCCCCTCGACATGTTATTTTGATGTTGTGACATTATGGCACAAGGTGCTAGGACTATGGTTTACACATTATTATTACTATGTTATTTATTATTAATTAAAATAAAACAACTGGATCAACTGATGCAACATGAAAGAGTATGAGTAACCATGATGTTACGAGCAAGGGGAAGTGGGAAAGTGTGTTCCTAATTGTTTGTGTCTATGTTGGCGGACCCTCTTGACTGATGCACCCTCTCATGTTGTGTTACTCCTTGATTTTATTATTCTAGTATTGTTTTTATTAAAATTGGACACACTCTCTCGCTCTCTCTCTCTCTCTCTCTCTCTCCCTCCTAGTCCGCCCTCTTGAGTTCGGTTAGTGTATCTCTTGGTGTATCCTCATGATGTGTAATTCGTATTTACTATTTTTTTAATGTGACTCTCATGCTTGTGTGTGTGTCTCTCTCTCCCAATTTGAATTTCTCATGAAGCAATTCAATTTGCTTGTGTTGGCTAGTCACACTTGTCTGTTGGTTCATTCTTTTTCTCTTATGCTTCTGTTTGGAACTTGTGGTACAATTTTGATGCTCTTGGTATGAGATCCTTGCTGGTCGTTGTTCCCTTGTGGATCTTGTGCCCAATCTCAGTTACTCTGGAGCCACTAGTGTATGTCCTGGAATTGCCTCAAGAAATCCCAGATTGGCAGCATAGGTGAGGTCCACTGCCATTGGATTTGAGGTTGGATAGAGTTGTGTATTGCCTCTGGAGATCCTGGTTTGGAAGCAGGTTAGAGGTCCAATTCCTTGGATTTGAGGTTGTCTTGGGTCCACTAGAATTTACCTAGATTGTAAGTGCTACTTGCCATTGGGTTGTGGTTGGATTATTGTCCTGGAGCCACTGCAATTTCCGTGGAGTGGAAGTAGAGGCCACACTTTCCATTGGGTTGTGGCTGGACTAATTTATTGAGATAATTTATGGTTGAGTGCAGTCTTTCTTGTGGAATCATGGTTCCGGATCGGGGGTGACCATTGAAAAGAGAGTTTTGGCTTGCATTGTGTCTACGACATGGTCGATTCCGTTTGCGTATTTAAAAAAGATAAGTGCTTTATCTCATTTTTATTTAATTTATTTGGTTTTGATCTGATTTATTTATGGATGCAACTGAGTGTTCTTTTTATGCTTATGTATGATAAATACCCTTGAAATGTGTGTAAGAATGTGAGGGGAAATATTCTTGATAGTATTTGGGAAATGTCTACCGAAATTCTAGATCAATTTCCAATTTTTAGCTCTTTCAATGGAATTGTCTTGAGTAGATTTGTGACTTTGCATATCAAGTGTTTGACGAAATGTTTGAATGAGATATACCTCTATTATGATTTATAAAACATGTTATTAGAGTTGGAATGGAATTTGAATGATTCGATGAGTTGTGGATTTAATTATTCTAACAATTCCTAGAATTACTAGTCAATTCAGATGAGTAGAATTAGCTAGTTTTGTGAGTTATTTAATGGATTGTATATGGGAGAAAATCTATAGACATATGAATTTAGGTGACCCCTTCTACGCTTTCCATGAGCTACAATAGACATATATTTCTCTTTATTTGGCATTTGGAAAGTTAAATTGGAAACTAGGTATATTGTGGTGAAAATTGATAACTAGTTGTGGATTGAAATCTTTGTTTTTGTAAAAACAAAATGCTACATCCATGTCGTCTATTTCTAACCTGTTATTGTTTTATAGGTGGATGCTTATTAGGTGTGATCGTTTACTTATGGATGCATTGCACTTTGATTCAGTTATTTAGACTCAATTCCTTGCAGTGAATGTTAACTAGTTTCATTGGAATTGATGGAAAAGATCACCTTCTGTGCAATTGGAATGATTTGCAAATAAACCTTTAATTGTGTTAACACCCAAATCGTACCCCCTATGTTGTGGGAGAGGGAAAGTCAGGGTAACCACTAACCACTTTAGATATGTGCTATTGACCCAGCACAATCAGAGAGGGCTCTCTCTTAACATTCATAAAATATTGAAAATGATCAATGATTGAATAGTGAAAAAACACACCAGCATTCATCTCTTAAGGTATTCAATCAAAGTATATATAGAAGGTCATACTTCCATTGGAACAGATTGTTTAAATTGTTTGGAGAGAAAATCATAAGAGAAACATGGGCGATGGAGTCAAAACAGAAAACATAAATCAAATAATAGTGCTCTTGCTAGGAATGCCAAAATAGAGGCAAGGTAGCCACCCATTCACAGTCAAAATGTTGTTGTCTTGTGATAAAAGAAGAATAGATGAACAGTCCATTGACATGAGCATCTAATAGGGATGAATTCAATGTCAAATTTAGCAGAAATTGGTGGTGGATGCTTGAGATGAAAAGAACAAGACATAATTTCTATGAATCATATTCTAATGATACTCTTATTCAAGCATGAATCAACAAACATAATGGAAGTAAATCACAAGAAGCACATGCACATGAGAAGAAGAAGATACAGACTGTAAGCTAAATGACAAAGGAATCTCTGCCACTAAAACCAGCTTCAAACACTGTTGTTCTATTAAGAAAATGCTTCAATACAGAGCAGAACTCTCCCAAGGCCTCAGCCACTTGATTTTCAAACCTGTTCGAATTCTATTACATTTAATTTATAGTTCTATTTGGCCCTAGGGTAGAGCTACTTCCATGGAAGATGGTTACAACAACATTTGACACCTACACAAAGAGATTCAACAACCAGGGAGTTGGTTCCAACAAACTTTGCTTAGTTTTGGCCGCGGACTGCTGAGAATGGCCTTCGGTTCCCCGGTTGTATAACCCAAATGAATACACATATTTAAAAAATAAAAGAGGTTTTTGTAGTCAGGCTCGTGCTTGAAAAAACCCATGTTTTTGTTTCCCCCCATTCTCCTCCAGCTCGCCGGGATCTGCAACGAGAGCTGATGTCTCACGCAGAAAACGTAATTTCTGGAACATTACCCTCTGAAAAACCCTTCGGTTCTCCCAAACCGTGAAACCTGTACAAATTATGAGAGAGGTTATTGGATATTGGCCCGTTATGGACATAAACCTCTCTCAGTTTCCCGAAATTCACTCTAGTTTGGCCGAAACAGCTGCTGCAAAACGATGACTAAAATAGTCATTTTCAGTGAAAAATCCCCATGCCTTCTCATAAAATTACATTTAGTTTGAATTTCGCTCTTTTCTTTGCAATTTTGAATTTCGGGACATGAATGCTAATGTGATGATCCTCTTATTGTTGATCAATGTCCCTCCTAGATGATTAGCACAATTCGGGTGCTAACAACTGGCTCGAACTCGGGGATGTTATCCTCTTTGTGAGGTAGCAAAGAACCCTTGGTAGATCGATGCCTGATCCATTGGGCGGCTCCCAATTCCAAACTGAAAACTGTGCTCCGACCTGCAATTGAACCCTGTAACCTGCTATCCCTTCTGATCCCGCAACTAAAACAATCCTCCTTTACTGAAGACAAACCAGCTCTGCTGACATCTGATACTCTGCTTGAAACCCAAACCTAGAGAGTGTACATGATCGAGCAAATAACCTTTAGCTCCATTCATTATGCTGTGCCATAGTCTATCAACAATAAGAAAATGAAACATTATTCTTGATCAACTTTGGACCAGAGACACTCAAAGCCATGAATGAAAATGAAATAAGGTCATTTGTTCAAAACTGCCCTTTCCTTGGCGATGTTTTCTCTGCATATCTGGAAAAAATTCATATACATCTCTGCATCTGGCACTTGCAATGGTATATTTTTACAAAAATAGAAAATTCCCAAAAATACACGAGCCTGTTCAACACTTTTTTCTCCTTCTGGAGTTTCCAGAGAGAAATTTGGGGCCTTATCTAAACTGTATTCTCCCAATTTGCAACTTCGTATGCTCATTCTTAGTATGATTCAGTTCTTCTCTTTTTAGACAAATTCGTGGCCTTCCATCTGATCGTCCATAGCCTTCTGGTCATGCGTCCACCCCCTTGCAAACCAGACCTTCAATACCATCGCAATTGTAACTTTGGGTCATAAGCGCTCACTTAACTTTGTGAACCATCGCAATTGTAACAATTTTTTTTTAACTTTTCCTCCTTGATTGCAATGCCATTCACCGAAAGACGCGTGACTTTTCCGGTCACATCCATCGCAATGTTCACCCAATTTATTTCTTGAGCATGTGATGAGTGTGATATAACAAGAACCGTCGATCTCTTCTTTTAAACAAAAAAAAATTACACGTGGCTGGTTGTATGATCCTCAGCACGAGCTAGATTATGTATAAAAAGCTTAACTAATCGCTTCCTTTCATTATTTCCATCTTCCTTCGGCGCATTGCCATATTATCTCCTCGCCGCAGTCAATTGTGCATGTTTCACACAAAGAAGCTATTTCATCGATGAATATGGAAGAAGGTGCAGAATCACGGGCTACCTCTTTATGCAGCACATCCCACTTCAGCCATTCGTGGACGACCAGAGTCACCATGGCTCTCCTTCACAGCTTTCAACAAAACCCAGTGTAATTGACCTCTTTATGGTACGTTGTATTGCAATACCTTAATTTTTTGAGGTTGATTCTCTTCAATTCTGATTGCAAGTGTCATGCAGGAAATACCCAGGACTTGTATTGTTTGTAAAAGCCCCTTTAGACAAGAATCTGTCCAGTAAATGCATGTTGAAGAGGAGTAATTCCCACTGAAGCTGATACGAGGCTTTGTGCTCCATAATCCAATTAATCACCGGAAGCCATTTTTTTCCTACGGCATCGGTCAAACGAGCATCAATACAGTCCAACATATGAATTTGCAACGGAGGCTTCTTACGCTCTCTTGCTTTAGACTTATTAAATGCATCCCCGTCCTCATTTCCAGTGTACGTAGACTTCAAACATGCATGCAGATCCTAAATGAATATTTTGAGAAATGGGACTCCTCGTCGTTAATATGCAGTGCCCCACTACAGTTGACTATTTCTACCTTGCATGATGCCAGGTCACCTCGCTCTCCCCAGCGAGCTAAAACAGCAAGGCATTGCGTTAATTGTAATGCTGCCCCCAGGACAACCTCTGGACTTGGTGCATCCCTGCTGCCGCACGCTCATGACCTCTTTTATCAAATGATGATGAATGGATCTATTTGAAGACGCCGATGAGGGGATGAGCTGATGATACCGCTTTCCTACGAGACTTCTCTCATAGGGTAGGGCATACGAATGCATATTTCCAATACAATGTTTAAACCAACAATAATGACCTCAGTGTTAGTTTAATTATGTACAAATTTACAATGGCCCAACGAGCAATTATTTTAAGGACCATCTTTTTAGCCTCCGATCACTCATTTAAGTGCCACGGTTGGACGGATCTGAACGCATGCTGTCAACTTGATTCGCCAATGGCTGGCGGAGTCTCCCTTCAACCCCTGCGCACTTCTTGGAGCCTTCACACGTTCGCCCTGACACTTGGCGCGAAAACGGGGTGCCACTTATACATGCAAATCGAAAAAACTTGAGCCTCCGCTTTGAGTGTTTTACCTTTCAACTTTTGGGAATAATCCCACATGGAGAAAGAGAAGAGTATTCCTGTAGTTTATATACGTGGTATTCTATAACGTATGCTAAGTAACAAAAGGAAGGTAGGCTCTTCAGTGGGCTGGGCGTTTGGATGATATTGAGCGCGCGTGGGTCCCCATGGTCCCCATGAACTTGGCAGCTGGTTGCGTGATTGGCTCTCGGTGTTGAGCGCTCGGGCTTGGCCCGGTATTACCTTTTGTTCAACTTCAATTCAGAACTTTGGCCCATCCAAAACTTTCAAAACCTTTCACCATGAATATTTTTTTTTTTTTAACTTGGGCTATATGGTCCTTCCAAAATTTAAATCCTTCAAACCTTTGTTTCTATGGAATCTAAACATCGATTCTATTGCTTTTATAAAAACAACTTTTGCTTAAATATACAACCAACATTTGCATATAGAACCAAACATAGCCAAGAAAGACATCTTCTTCTTTCACTATTTTGATCAAAGCCCCTTTGACTCCCTCTTTGCTAAATTTTTGCAGACCCTTCTCTATTTTGGAATGCAACCATCAATTGGAAAGCATACTGAAATTTCTGAACTACACCCTGAAGTTGAAGACTGAAATTTCTGAACTGAAATTTTGAGCTGAAAAATACACTATCTCTCCAAACTGAAAATCAAAACTAACTGTACATGCTGCAAGCTAAAAATTGAAGAAGGCTGAAAACTGAAACTGAACTATACATTCAAAAGACTGCTGAAAGGGATGTTCACTGTGAGCTTATTCAAACTAGCTACCTACTCTAAGATGCAAAACTTCTTTGCTCAATCAGGTCACACAAAAATGCCAGTAGAGCCAATCCATCAAATGGTTGAACAATTTGACTCCTTCACCATGCTTGAAATCAGCTAATGACAGAGGATATGACAGCATATGAAAGTAGTGATCTCTTTCATTTCCAAGATGAAGATATGGCTGCAAATTGAAACTGGAAAATCCTTCCATATATTCATTAACAGGGTCATAAAAATTATGGATATTTGGCTGCCTCCCACAAATATTTATAACTTGGCCATCATACATGGATTCTCCATAGGTGTCTTCTACTTGCATGTATTGTTTTGGATCGGAAAACTCATCTCTAGACATGAAATATTTCCCAATATTGACATCTAGAGGCAGCTAAAAAGACTCTTCAAAAGACAAGTGAAGATCTTGGGACTGAATTTGATTTTCTAGGGCTTCAAGCTCTCCATTTAGTTTCTCAGCAAACTCCTTTAAGAAACTAATCTTAACTTCATGAGAACATTTATATGACTTCAAATATATAGATAAGAATTCTGAGAAGGCTTCTTCGATTTGGCCATCATCAAACATATCAAAATATTCTTTAAAACCATCAACAGAAGCAAGAGTCGCCACATACCCTACCATTTGATTTGGTGAAGAAACTGAATCAGCACCCCAAACATTTGAAGCTTTCTAACAGTGGAGTCTCCATGAAACCTTCAACATTCTGACATGGAGCCACCAATCCTCCGAGTGGAGTCACCTTCATATTGAAATCTAGATGAGTGGAGTCGCTAGGTGAATGATACAACCTTCTCAATGTCTGACTGATGTTCACCATCAACATTCAGATTTGAACTTTGTCGTTCTGCCCAGGGACAATAAGACTCTCGTTCCCCGGCAACGACGCCAATTTGTTAACACCCAAATCGTACCCCCTAGGTTGTGGGAGAGGGCGATTCGGGGTAACCACTAACCACTTTAGATATGTGCTACTGACACAACACAATCAGAGAGGGCTCTCTCATAACATTCATAAAATATTGAAAATGATCAATGATTGAACAGTGAAAAAACACACTAGCATTCATCTCTTAAGGTATTCAATCAAAGTATACATAGAAGGTCAGACTTCCGTTGGAATAGATTGTTTAAATTGTTTGGAGAGAAAATCATAAGAGAAACATGGGCAATGGAGTCAAAACAAAAAACATAAATCAAATAACAGTGTTGCTGCTAGGAATGTCAAAACAAAGGTAAGGTAGCCACCCATTCACACTCAAAATGCTGTTGTCTGGTGATAAAAGAAGAAGAGATGAACAGTCCATTGACATGAGCATCTAACAGGGATGAATTAAATGTCAACTTTAGCAGAAATTGGTGGTGGATGCTTGAAATGAAAAAAAACAGGGCATAATTTCTATGAATCCTATTCCAATGCTACTCTTATTCAAGCATGAATCAACAAACATAATGGAAGTAAATCACAAGAAGCACATGCACATGAGAAGAAGAAGATACAGACTGTAAGCTAAATGACACATGAATCTCTGCCATTAAAACCAACTTCAAACACTGTTGTTCTATTAAGAAAATGCTTCAATATAGAGCAGGACTCTCCCAAGGCCTCAGCCAATTGATTTTCCAACCTGTTCTAATTCTATTACATTGAATTTATAGTTCTATTTGGCCCTAGGGTCGAGCTACTTCCATGGAAGATGGTTACAACAACATTTGACACCTACACAAAGATATTCAACAACCAGGGAGTCGGTTCCAACAAACTTTGCTTAGTTTTGGCCGCGGACTACTGAGAATGGCCTTCGGTGCCCGGGTTGTATAACCCAAATGAAGACACATGTTTAAAAAATGAAAGAGGTTTTTGTATTCGGGCTCGTTCTTGACAAAACGCATGTCTTCATTTCCCCCCATTCTCCTTTAGCTGGCCGGGATCTGCAACGGGAGCTGATGACTCATGCAGAAAACATAATTTCTAGAAAATTACCCTCCGAAAAACCCTTCGATTCTCCCAAACCGTGACACCTGTGCAAATTATGAGAGAGGTTATTGGAGATTGGCCCGTTCTGGAGATAAATATCTCTAAATTTCCCGAAATTCAATCTGGTTTGGCCGAAACAGTTGTTGCAAAACGATGACTAAAACAATCATTTTCAGTGAAAAACCCCCATGCCTTCTCATAAAATTACATTTAGTTTGAATTTTGCTCTTTTCTTTGCAATTTTGAATTTCGAGACTTGAATGCTGATGTGTTGATCCTCTTATTGTTGATCAATGTCCCTCCTAGTGTAATGTCCCCATTTTGACCCTGTAACATCCCCTCCTATCATACCAACATGATAGAGAGGGTCGTGATGCTAAAAACCGGGCATCTAGCCCCATAAACTTTTAACTAAGCATTCACATAATATAGAAGGTATATGGGATGTATAATTATAAGAAAAACACAGCGGAATAATATCAATTACACATTCATCATACATTCAAGATATTCATCAAATAATAATTGCAAAGTTAACACAAGAGAACACTTATCTTAACAGAATAGTCCCAAGCAAATGGCTATGCAACTGCAACGTTCCACCCAACCATAGGTCAGTTGTGGTCATCAATATCTCCACACACTGCCACCCCCGAGTTGGGCATGATCTCTACAAGGAATCAGGGAACAACAGACTCACGCATAGCCCAAAGATACACCAAATCAGCCAAGCCAAACTACAGTTGGGTTTATCAGGCTATTAGGAAATGGAAAGGAAGAATTGCTAAGCTAGTGAGCTCAACCACATAGCTATGGGTACCTCTACAAGATCTATCTAGCTTGGCACCCACAATGCCTACACACCCCACTCAAGGAAGTATTCCCTTCACCAATTCACAGTCCCTCAGGCCATACCTTCCAATTCTAGAGTGTCCCAAGTGTGCATAGAAGAGTAGCCAGCCCTCTTGATCTTCTTGAGAGGTTACTCCCTCCACTAGGTTTATCAAGCCAATTCTGTCCACTACCACTCCAAGTTTCATGCTCACAGGTTCAAACCAAGACAAGGATGCACATAACAGCAGCAGTATAAGTGCTGGGCATGATCAAAATGTTTTTACAATGAAATGCCCAAAGATGGGGTTTCTACCAACCCAGAAAACGTGGGAAGACCCAAAACGAAATGGCAATTGGGGATTCAACCCTGGAGAGCAAAGACCATTTTTAGAAAAACGCCCATGGGCATTTTGAGGCAAAACGACCTCTATAAACCCCCAAAACGTGACTCCCTTTCTCCCAGCCACTGTGCAACACAAAAACGAGCTCCCAGCTATGGTAAAATGCCGGAAATTGGTAAAAACGTGATGGGGAAAGACCCAGTAGTTCAGACTGCGTGAGAGAGGAGAGACTATGGGTTTAGAATGGCTTTGGGCACCATTTCGTGGGTGTTTTCTTGCCCAAGGAGACAAAATACGATTTCCCAGGTTGATGGCTTGTCCATGCACGAAATTGGCTTCCATACCTCTTCATTCCCAAGGCATTAACTGCCTCAACCAATTTCTGGAAGAATTAAATGATTGGGTCCATAACCCAAAATGGGTAGTTGGTATTTTATGGGTTTTCTCATTGACACATGGATTACACCATTGGCTCAAGGGTTTGACTAATTTCCCTCCCTATTCCTTGTAGAATCATGCCCCCATCTCTTTGTTGCATAGCATAGCTAGTTGTGGGTTTTTTCATTAAAATTCGTATTTACATGATGTCTCATTTACACTGTGCCTATCTAGCACAAGAACCATAGGCATCTAGTTTTAATTGCCGATACATGAAACGCTAAATCAATGGTGGGGCCTTGGCCTTGAGCTCCTCACCATGATTAAATTACAATATTTACATCATTTACGATTTAATACAAAGGGGGTCAAAATGGGGACATTACAGACCCCCTTTGCATTAAATCGTAAATGATGTAAATATTGTTATTTAATCATGGTGAGGAGCTCAAAGCCAAGGCCCCACCATTGATTTAGCGTTTTATGTATCGACAATTAAAAAATAGATGCCTATGGTTCTTGTGCTGGACATGCACAATGTAAATTAAGACATCATGTAAATACGAATTTTAATGAAATACCCACAACTAGCTATGCAATGCAACAAAGAGATGGGGGCATGATTCTACAAGGAATAGGGAGGGAAAATTTTCAAACCCTTGAGCCAATGGTGATAAGCCAAATGTCAATGAATAAACCCTCAACTATCCATTCTGACTTATGCAACCAATCATTTAATTCTTCCAGAAATTGGTTGAGGCAGTTAATGCCTTGGGAATGAAGAGGTATGGCAGCCAATTTCATGCATGGGCAAGCCATCAACATGGAAAAACGTACTTTTGCTTCTGGGGCAAGAAAACACCCATGAAATGGTTCCCAAATCCATTATGAACCCATAGTCTTTCCTCTCTCATGCAGTCTGAGCTAGCTGGGCTTTCCCCATCACGTTTTTTAATTTCCTGCATTTTTCCATAGCTGGGAGCTCGTTTTTGTGTTGCACAGTGGCTCGAAGAAAGGGAGTCACGTTTTGAGGGTTTATAGAGGTCGTTTCAGCCCCTGGAATGCATATAAACATTTTCTTAAAACGAATGGCTCTCCCAGGGTTTATTTCCCATCTACCAGTTCGTTTTGGTTGCCCACGTTTTTCAGCACTTGTATTTTTGTTGTTGGGTGCATCCCTGCATTGGTTTGAACTGTGAGCAAGAAATTAGGAGTGGAAGTGGACCTGAATTGGCTTGATAAACCTAGTGAGGGGGATAACCTCTCAAGAAGATCAATAGGGCTGGATACTCTTCTATGCACACCTTGAACAATATTAGATTGGAAGGTATGGCCTGAGGGATTGTGTAGTAGTGAAGGGAGTACTTCCATGTGCCAGGTGTGTAGGTATTGTGGGAGCCAAGCTAGATAGATCTTGCAGAGGGTACCCATATCTCTATGGATGATCCCACTAGCTTAGCAATTATTCCTTCCATTTCCTAACAGCCTGATAAACCCAACTGTAGATTGGCTTGGCTGATTTGGTGTATCTTTGGGCTATTTGTGAGTCTGTTGTTCCCTGATTCCTTGTAGAGATCATGCCCAGCTCGGGGGGTGGCAGTGTGTTGGGATATTGATGATCACAACTGGCCTATGGTTGGGTGGAACGTTGCAGTTGCATAGCCAATTGCTCGGGGCTACTTTGTTATAAGATAAGTACTCTCTTGTGTTAACTTTGCAATTATTTATTTGATGAATATCTTGAATGTATGATGGATGTGTTATTGAAATTACTTTTGCTGTGTTTTCTTATAATTATACATTTCCATATGTCTTTTTATATTATGTGAATGCTTATTTAAAAGTTCATGGGGCTAGATGCCCAGCTTTAGCATCACGTTCTCTCTATCATGCCGGTATGATGGGAGGGGACATTACACCTAGATGCTTAGCACAATTCGGGTGCTAACAAATTGGTTGTAGGTGCACACTTAATTTTTTTTTTAATGGATGTAAGGTTGCTTTTGGGTTTAATAGCATGGTTACAAGTTGATTTTGTGCAAGACTAGCTGCTTAGATTAGAAAACTAGTTAACTAGTCTTGTGGACTCTCTTTCATAATTACCATGATAAATAATTGTAATTTTAGTAATTAGGCCTTATTTACATGTAATTAGATGTTATTAAACCATTGGTATTGATAATCGATGGTTATTCATTAAAGAATTGGATTTGTGATAAGTGTGATCATTTGCGCACTAACTGTCGTAATTAACACCTTAATTACTAGTTAACTATGATTAATAAGAGTTAGCCTTTAGAAGTGGTTATCATATTTGATATGGCTTGGATTGAACCATCTCATAAAATTGTGCACAGATGTGACAAACCATCTCATAAAATTGTGCACCTTGTTTGTTTTCAAGACACTTTGATCTTATCTAATATGTTTGTCACCCTCTCCTTTGACCTCTTGCAAAAATTGATACTTACTGTCTTGGAACTAGGAGGTACATATCCTTTTCCAAAATATACAATCTTCTTACATGAAAAAATGAATTAAGGGATTCTAGCCACATTAAATGGGATAGTGAATTCATAAAATATGTCAGCCACATCATCATCAACTTCCTGCTTCTGTACAAGCTTCAGACTATTTAATGTGGTTGCCCCACTCAATTCTTTTAGTTGAGATGAACTTCCCATTGTAGCCTTGTATGAAGAAAATGAAGGAAGGGATTGTAAGATGTTGCAATCTCTGTTGCGATGCGTCATTTTTTGTTTTCTTTCACTAACTTAACTTTTTTTATTCTATCATAATCCTTTTCAAGCACCTCCTTCAACTCTGTGGACACACTAGTGCAACCAAAAAGACCACCTCATTTACCATTAATCATAGAGATTAGGTGGTCCATCATTCATGTTAAAGTTATAACAAAATCAAGGTTACATAATATGCATTTTAGATGCTTCCGTGACCCATCAAGTTTCTCAACATATTTACATCCCTCTGTTTGATTTTGGAGTGCCATAGCAAATTTTTTTGCATTGTTTGTATTTGAAAAAAATGGCTTAGTCTTTAGAAAAAAATTATTAGTTTGTAGGATTCGTTTGTTTACTAATATGCCTACACGTGTACAACTAGCTTTAGTCTTTACAATCTGCATGCATTGAATATAATAAATCATAAAAAAAATTAAATTTTAAAATTAATTGAATTTATCACATGAATGTTAAAAACCAAGCTTACATGCAACTAATCCTCTTATCCTATGACTGTATTATACAATTGTATTCTTGCAGATGCCAGAAACCCTTCTATTGTTCAACAGTGGCTGCAAAACCTTTTGGAGAGTCAAAAAGTGGAATCTAGATGGCACTGGCAAGATGCTAGCCCTCTCAGCACTGAGCACCATACACTACCATGGAACAAATAAGAACAAAACAATGGGAACACCAATAAGCCTGTGGGTCATGGAACAAGTAAACATGGAACTAAACTACACTACTACACTAAGGGGGTAATTGAGACGAAAATTAAGCCAGAAATCTCCCTTTTGTCTTAAAACTCCCTTTTGTTTTAAAATATATATTTTATTTTTAAATATTTTTAAAATGTCTTAAATAAGATAAAAGTTAAAAACCTTTCTTTAACTTCGGACTGCAAAACCATCACCATCTGGTCGCATTGATTCACCCATCTATCAGACGACTGCATTTATCAGCTGCAATCGCTGTCAATATTTTTGAGGTTATGGCGAGAGATGGAAAAATATTGTTTGCTGCTGTAAGTAGAGGAATAAGGCTTGGCATTGGAATTGAAATGGGCACATCTTCGGGCAGTCATTCCAGCTTCCTTCATGTGTTAATTGGGTTTTCTCCCTCCCGAAGGATTTCTGCTCTGTGTTTGGGTTTGGTCCCTCCCTAAGGATTTTTTCTCTGTGTTAGGGTTTGCTCCCTCCCGAAGTATTTCTGCTATGTGTTCGGGTTTGCTCCCTCCCGAAGGATTTCTGCTCTTTTTTGAGAGGGTTTTAGTCATACAACTTCCTCCTTGGTTGAGGACTGTTATCACATATATAGTAGCCGGGCTACCATACATTATTTTTCAGATTCCAGAGCACATCTCAGCCAGTTCTTTTACTTTGAGATGATGAGATGAGCAGCTATCTATGGATCACTATCAGATTTTGGACAGCATATGTATTCCCTATGCCATGACTGAGTCTCAGGACACTCAGAGAGATGACCGATGTAGCCATTATACCATTGGTACAGAGCAGTCAGTAGTGCCCAGAGTTACAGCAGCAGTTTCAGAGGACAGATGATGGTACAGGTTGATGAGCATTCAGGTATATGACTCAGCAGGTATATCATTGTGTTATGGTTATATTGCTTTTATACATATTCTTATAGCATGTCTTAGCACTTAGTGTCATGATCTGGCGATCATATAGATATGTGGACCTGGTTGATCTTATTATATATATATTATTGTCCCTACTCAGACTTAGAAGTTCACTATTCATACTCATTGGTATTACCCTCCTTAGGGAGAATAGAGGTGATCATTCCACCATACCTTGGCTTGCTAGTGTCGGCTCCATCATTCATTGTCTTCATCCATCCATTACCTACCTTTTAGTTTATCACCCTGACTTACTACTTGACTAGTGACATGGAGGATCTTTTTCCCACTGTAGCCTCTGTATTGGATGAGCTTCCCTGTTTATTATGTCTCGGCTCTGAGTTGGTGACAAAACTTGCCTATGGCGAGTTGGAGTTCCTTGTGAATTCCCCCTAGTCACTAAAGTTGTGTTGGCTAAACCTGAAACTTTTGGTGCTGCCATGAATACAAAGTCTAGAAAAATGAAATGCTATATCTTGTATGAAAATCCCATTCATGCAATGTGTTTCTAAACACACATGAATGAAAGGCATGCCAAATGAAAATGGCCATGAAAATAAAATGTTATATCTTTTGGAAAATAAATACCTAGGTAAACAAGCTGTCCATGACACACCTAGAAGTGCTCAGGTAAACAAGTGCCTTAAAAACACACCTGCAGCAGAAAGCCTAAAATAAATGTAAATCTATGCAATGTGTTTATAAACACACATAGATCAAGGCTATGGAAACTTCAGGCCCAAAAAGCAATGGAACTTAAATGCTATATCTAAACAATTGCTGGCCTTATTTGTATTATGGATTGTGCGCATCTATGAAGGGGAATAAACCCTCTTTGAACAACTCATCCATTTGTGAGACACCGCCATTCCCTGTGTTATTGCTCATTCAGTATATACTATGGTGTATTCCCTTTCCCTTGCCAAAGTGTCACAAAGCCAAGACAGTTAAGTCATCCCTTAGCCTAGCCAGTTAATTTAAGCCTTCACCCTTCACTAGCAAATTGATCACAACTATGAAGTGAGTATGATCCTGAAAGTCTAGTCTGAGTAATAATAATAATTAACGACACTATATATTTGGATTTAGATCGCCAGTCATGATTACTCTGTGTTATAATTGTTATTTGAATAAGCTGTAGAGCATATATTAACCTTGAAACTTTGCAGCAGCTATTAATGATGATCTGAGTTATATTTGGTCTTGGTTAGACCTAGTTTGACCATGGAGGACCATGGGACATGAGATGTTGGACCTTATGATGATATGGATAGATGATATATGGTCTATGTATACATACATGATGACTCTATGCAGCAGCTATAGGGTTATGATGATGATTCTGGGGTTGCAGCAGTGTTTGTATATGTACAGCGCATTATTATTGGCCTTGATCCGGTATATTGGATATTTATTTTGATCATGCAGAGATTCATATGGTGTATGAGTACACATCTTGGATGGATTTGGACCTTCTGAGTCCAATGGGACAGTTTGTTTTCAGTTCCGGGCACTTACAGTGATGATTTAGCCTCAGTAGGCTGTCCTAGTGCAGTTTTGGTCTGTCGGAGGCCCTGTCGGAGCAGATGTGATTTTTATCCGGTTGACCTAGGGCGCTGATGATGGAGGGGGTGGTCCAGCCACTTGTTTTTACCATATTACCCCCCTCCCGGACACACTGGTGCCCTCACCTTGACAGCACAGGCACTCCAGGAGGCTGTTTGGGGCAGTTTCACGCTTCCCGAGGCATTTCAGGATTGGTAGAAATGGCTATTGAGGAAATCGATTTGGGATATTGAGGCAAATTTATGCAATGGGATGATCAGTGATGATAGATCGGGACCTTCCACACCTTCTCCAGCAGTTTCAGCTTCATCGGGGCCCGCATCCATCACTTATGGCACTTTCTGTGGATTTGTGAGGTCTTTTGAGGACCACGACTTCACTATGGAGGCACGATTTGGTACATTCATGATTACTTTTTGGTTATTGTGCTATGGGGATTGACCAAGGAGGGATAAAATTACCCCTTGGACCCACCATAAGCCTCTTATGATATTTTGTCATCACGATTTGGTGGGATTCCCCTCTTGTAGGGTGATTTTGTCCACTTACATTATATTTTATTAGTGATCCATGTATTTTATTGTTGAGCTCATCTCAACCATTGATTAGATCATGAGATCTTTTAATCTTAGCCGCTCATGTAAAAAGTGGTTAGGATTGTACTCTCTCCCCATCCTATTTAAGGAGGGAGCCTCTCATTGTAAAAGTCATCTAGAGATTTTTGGCTCTTGGCTCTTGGAATAAATTTCTATCTTTTGGAGTACATGCTTGGATTGGAGTGGATGTTGGTTGTTTCGATTGTAAATGCTATTTTCCATTACACTGGAGGATCTATTGTAGCTATCTTGCATATTTGCCATACTTTATTTGCACGTTAAGAGGACGATTTTGACAAGTGCGAATTGGTGGGGAGGCTTGCCCTTCAAGCTTGGAAGAAGTCGTTTTGGGTTTGACAGGGAGTAGTTTTTCCTTTGTGTCAACTATTCTATGTTTCTCTCTCTCTTGCTTGTATCTACCTTCAATTTGTTAAACTGATTGATGCTTTGCTCCTTGGCTTGACAGGTTAGAAGGAATCACATGTGGCTTGGAAAAAATCGATTTGGCAAGAGGGCTTCAACAATTCTCTATTTGATCTTTGGAAAAGTAATCCTCGTCTCAACTAGCATTCATCTCTTCATCCAGGTATGTTCCAAGAGGTATGATCTTCTCTTCCTTGAATCTTCCATAATTTCTAGATCTCAAAAACCCTAATCAAATTAAAACCCTTGTTTTTTTTTGTTTTTTTTGTTTTAGATCTACTTAGATCTAGCCTTGTTCTTGAAAAGATATTGAAAACCCACCTCTATAGCATCCACCCCTAGTTGGATCTACAGTTTGGTGGTGATTGGCTAAAAATTGACCCACTTTTCAAGGCAAAAAGCCCTCCTTGACCCAAATCGCACTTCCTAGTGAGAGGCTTGTTTGGTTAGATCTAGCACATGGGTAGGTGAGATCCCACTTGATTTGCAATCTAAACACTTGATAACTTACCCCCAGATTGTTACTTTGGTGAAAACTACCTTGTGGACATCTCTCCATGTTTTAAGGGGTTAAAACCCCCTTTTGATCTTCTTGGTACTTTAAAACTCAGATCTACAAAGATCTAGCCATTGGATTCACTTAAATTTTTGAAGATACATAGATCGGGGTACAAGCCACTTGGATCTACAGTTTGGTGGCCGTCGGACTTGATTTGGTCCACCAAACCCATCTTTTGCCCTTCCTTGAGCAAGTCGCACCCCCTTGAAGATTTGAGTTGGTCCACTTCTAGGAAGTGGGTTTTTGAGTTTTTCGTGGATTTGGAATGCCCATGCCTTGAAACCTAGGTCTATACTGTCCTTCCGTCAAGATCCGCCTTGGGGATTGCATTCCTTGTTTTAAGGGATTGTGGTCCACTTAGGGTAATCACTTAAAAACGTAGATCTAGTAAGACCCAACCATTGGATCTCATCTAACCCACTTGACTTGGCTTCTAGGTGTCCCGATCTACACTTTGACATACCTCTTGACTCCATTAGCTCATTCAACAAGGCACTAGTCCTTCTCCAAGCAAGTCGAACTCCTTGGGATTCATGTCAAACCCTAGATCTAGTACATGGGTACTCCTAGAACCAACTCAAACTCATAGATCTAGCCTATATCTAACCTATAGTACCATCCTCACACCTAACTTCACCTTGTGGGTCCACCTAGAACAATTTCACACTTCCCAAGAAACTAGACCCACTTGTGTAGACACATGGTACTTTACCTAGTTATCATACCCCATCATGTGGCCTAAACCATACATAGGTTGAAACATTAACAATCTCTTACACCTCCCTCAACCATACCTTAACCCTTAGGTCCACTTAGCCTTGCATTGGTTTCCGTAACTCATTACTTACCTACCCTTAGAAACCTTTGTTTGGGTCCAATCAACTGTGATTGGGGTATAGGGTCTCCCCCTTGGTCTAGTTATACCTTGACCTAAAGCGAAGAGTGCCTCGGTTGACGTGACTCCCACCTGCATTGGGAACCGTGGCATCTCTTGGGTCACCTCTTTAGTTGCCTAACTCCTCTACCGTCCTGGATGGGATACCTCTAGGGGCAACTACAAGTTGTGTGATAACATTTTTGGCACCGTTGCCGGGGAGGTAGAGGCCTACCTTGGTTCATCATACCTTTGTATCCCTTTCTCTCCTTGTGTTTTAAACGACATACATCTCGGTAGAAGAGTTTTAAAATCTACCTGGCGACTCCACATAAGCGACTCCACTGGTGATCGATCCTATCATTATCTAGAACCCATGGGGTGTATCATTTGGTATTTAGGTTCTTGTTTTTAAAATAAATAAATAAAAATAAAAATAAAAAAATTAATTTTGGCCATCCATGGCTGCTTCTGAGCGGCCTAGGACTTTTGGTCGTTTGAAAGTTTTTGACTTCTCAAAAATTGTTGGGTATCCTCATCACATCCCTCATCAAGCCCGTGAAAGGTTGTCTAAATTTGATGGAAGTCATGAAGTATCTGCTAAAAGACACCTTGAACTTTTTAGGGAAATGATTAAAGATTTATCCATAACCCATGAGGATGTGTGTATGCAACTATTGGCTTCGTCCTTCAAAGGAAGAGCTGAGATCTGGTTCTTAAATTTGAAGTCCAATAGCATTTTCGGGTATGACATGTTTGAGCAAACTTTCTTAGAAAGATGGGGAAGTGAATCCGATGATATATATTTTTCAAATCAAAACCTTCCCCTTTTTGATCCTATTGTTGAATCTGCTAATAATCAAACATCAAGTGAATTGTCAACATCCGAAGATGACCCCTCCTGCTCAATTTCCTTTGAGGATAAGTCTTCCACTTTTGAGTCGATTGATAGTCAAATCTATAATCATTGTATAAATCATAAGTTTTCAAAATTCTTTTTAGGTAGCCCTAGTCTTGATCCTGAGGAAATTTCTAAGGATGAGCCTTTATTCAGTCAATCTATTGAAGTTCCTCCCTCAGAGAAACTCATTAATCATTCCATATTTAATGATCATTCAATTCCTTATCACCTTATTGAAGAAGAAGAAAGTGGAAACATTGACCAAGACCCTTTAGTAGTGCTTTCACATGATCATTGTGCAAATAATCAGGATGTTTTAAATAAATTTGTTAATTTTATCCCTGATCAATTTAATGAAAATGATCAAGTATCCTCTTGTGATTTTAATGATGAATCAATAGAAGGAGAGGATGAGCCAGTAGATCACACTAGATGCTCTAATCTTTGTTCCACTTCTTATAATGAGTCTTTAAATTTCTATTTTTCTGTCCTTAGTCAAGATAGCTTTTTCTTAGAGTTAGAATCTTGTCCTCAAATTAGATTTAATCACAAGTTTGAAGTCATTCCTAGTGCTATTTTGAAAGGCCTTTCATTTTGTCAAATTTCAAGGCCAAACCTTTCTATCCATCTAGGAGACTGTTCATATTTGCAATCCACCCTCCCTTCCCAACTCTTTCAATCATCTTTGGGTTGGTGGTCTAGTCAGTCTTTTCCTTTTAAAATTTGCAATAAGAAGTATAAGCATGATTACATGTTTGGAGAAAATGCACTTCATTTCCCTTTTCAGTCACTTTGGAACCATAATGCTTATTGTCAATTTATCAATCATTCTAGGTGGCTAGAAAAGGTGTTTAAAGATCAATTCCATCTTTTCTCCATTTTTGAGCATCAAGAGGGTCTGAATTTGATTATTCCTCTTCTAAGCTTTGATTTGTCTCCACTTGGTTTCTATTTGATCATCAGTCCCAAGGAGAATCAAATTGAATATGTGAGAGAAGTAAATGAAGAAGTTAATTTGTGTGAAAATGAATCGAATCACATGTCTTATGTCTTCCCTCCATCCATCCCTGAGTTTAACTTGCATAAATTTTATGATCCTATCAGTTTTTTGATGGAGGATGTTTGCATCAGACAGTCTTCTCCTTGGCATAATTTCATATTGCATCATTTAAACCATTCTTCAATGTTTGAACAAGTCAGGAAGATTGTGCTCTCAAATTTGTTCATCTTTAGCCCGATCTTGACTTGTTCTATTATCAAAAATCAAATAAGAATCACTAACCTGTTTGACGAATGGTTACACTGGATTTATGATTTTACCTAACATTTGTGCTAACTGGTTAGAGTAGGGTAGGTAGGTTTTGAATAAGCTCACTTGAGCAGTAGGAGTTGTGTGATTTTTCTTTTTCTATGTGTTGAGTATCGCCCTTTTTCTTTTTCTGCTTGGAGTGTCTGCTTATTTTTATTTGAGTTGAGCCTTGCTCCTTAAGCTTGTCTTTTATCCTGCATGCATTAAAGAAATTTTTTTATTAGTTGGCTGCCTGTGCAAGTTGAAATTGCCTGCTTGAAAACTTCTCTTTTCCTCCTGCACAGTAACAAAAACAGTGAATGATGAATAAATGATATATTCCATGTTAGTTTAGATTTTCTTTTACGCATTTTAGTTTCTGCTTTAGAATAGATTTCAGTTTTATTTTATATATTTTTCCCATACATGCTCCATGAGGTATTCTAGTGTTTGTGAGCACAGGTACAGGTGCAAAATAAAAGTTGAAAATAATAATGGTGCAGTGCTGGATTGAAGATTGATGCAGAGTGGTTCGAGACCAGAGATTCTGAGGTTCTCAAGCGCTCTCTCCCTTAGAGCACTTGTCCCAGCTGGAGCCAGATGTTATCACATATATAGTAGCCGGGATACCATACATTATTTTTCAAATTCCAGAGCACATCTCAGCCAGTTCTTTTACTTTGAGATGATGAGATGAGCAGCTATCTATGGATCACTATCAGATTTTGGACAACATATGTATTCCCTATGCCATGACTGAGTCTCAGGACACTCAGAGAGATGACCGATGTAGCCATTATACCATTGGTACAGAGCAGTCAGTAGTGCCCAGAGTTACAACAGCAGTTTCAGAGGACAGATGATGGTACAGGTTGATGAGCATTCAGGTATATGACTCAGCAGGTATATCATTGTGTTATGGTTATATTGCTTTTATACTTATTCTTATAGCATGTCTTAGCACTTAGTGTCATGATCTGGCGATCATATAGATATGTGGACCTGGTTGATCTTATTATATATATATTATTGTCCCTACTCAGACTTAGAAGTTCACTATTCATACTCATTGGTATTACCCTCCTTAGGGAGAATAGAGGTGATCATTCCACCATACCTTGGCTTGCTAGTTTCGGCTCCATCATTCATTGTCTTCATCCATCCATTACCTACCTTTTAGTTTATCACCCTGACTTACTACTTGACTAGTGACATGGAGGATCTTTTTCCC
Organism: Larix kaempferi; assembly: GCA_027924585.1. Taxonomy (NCBI): domain Eukaryota; kingdom Viridiplantae; phylum Streptophyta; class Pinopsida; order Pinales; family Pinaceae; genus Larix; species Larix kaempferi. The sequence continues at coordinate 1,461,046 of BSBM01001063.1, forward strand.
ACTGTAGCCTCTGTATTGGATGAGCTTCCCTGTTTATTGTGTCTCGGCTCTGAGTTGGTGACAAAACTTGCCTATGGAGAGTTGGAGTTCCTTGTGAATTCCCCCTAGTCACTAAAGTTGTGTTGGCTAAACCTGAAACTTTTGGTGCTGCCATGAATACAAAGTCTAGAAAAATGAAATGCTATATCTTGTATGAAAAGCCCATTCATGGAATGTGTTTCTAAACACACATGAATGAAAGGCATGCCAAATGAAAATGGCCATGAAAATAAAATGTTATATCTTTTGGAAAATAGATACCTAGGTAAACAAGCTGTCCATGACACACCTAGAAGTGCTCAGGTAAACAAGTGCCTTAAAAACACACCTGCAGCAGAAAGCCTAAAATAAATGTAAATCTATGCAATGTGTTTATAAACACACATAGATCAAGGCTATGGAAACTTCAGGCCCAAAAAGCAATGGAACTTAAATGCTATATCTAAACAATTGCTAGCCTTATTTGTATTATGGATTGCGCGCATCTATGAAGGGGAATAAACCCTCTTTGAACAACTCATCCATTTGTGAGACACCGCCATTCCCTGTGTTATTGCTCATTCAGTATATACTATGGTGTATTCCCTTTCCCTTGCCAAAGTGTCACAAAGTCAAGACAGTTAAGTCATCCCTTAGCCTAGCCAGTTAATTTAAGCCTTCACCCTTCACTAGCAAATTGATCACAACTATGAAGTGAGTATGATCCTGAAAGTCTAGTCTGAGTAATAATAATAATTAACGACACTATATATTTGGATTTAGATCGCCAGTCATGATTACTCTGTGTTATAATTGTTATTTGAATAAGTTGTAGAGCATATATTAACCTTGAAACTTTGCAGCAGCTATTAATGATGATCTGAGTTATATTTGGTCTTGGTTAGACCTAGTTTGACCATGGAGGACCATGGGACATGAGATGTTGGACCTTATGATGATATGGATAGATGATATATGGTCTATGTATACATACATGATGACTCTATGCAGCAGCTACAGGGTTATGATGATGATTCTGGGGTTGCAGCAGTGTTTGTATATGTACAGCGCATTATTATTGGCCTTGATCCGGTATATTGGATATTTATTTTGATCATGCAGAGATTCATATGGTGTATGAGTACACATCTTGGATGGATTTGGACCTTCTGAGTCCAATGGAATAGTTTTTTTTCAGTTCCGAGCACTTACAGTGATGATTTAGCCTCAGTATGCTGTCCTAGTGCAGTTTTGGTCTGTCGGAGGCCCTGTCGGAGTAGATGTGATTTTTATCCGGTTGACCTAGGGCGCTGATGATGGAGGGGGTGGTCCAGCCACTTGTTTTTACCATATTACCCCCCTCCCGGACACACTGGTGCCCTCACCTTGATAGCGCAGGCACTCCAGGAGGCTGTTTGGGGCAGTTTCACGCTTCCCGAGGCATTTCAGGATTGGTAGAAATGGCTATTGAGGAAATCGATTTGGGCTACTGAGGCAAATTTATGGCATGGGATGATCAGTGATGATAGATCGGGACCTTCCACACCTTCTCCAGCAGTTTCATCTTCATCGGGGCCCGCATCCATCACTTATGGCACTTTCTGTGGATTTGTGAGGTCTTTTGAGGACCACGACTTCACTATGGAGGCACGATTTGGTACATTCATGATTATTTTTTGGTTATTGTGCTATGGGGATTGACCAAGGAGGGATAAAATTAACCCTTGGACCCACCATAAGCCTCTTATGATATTTTGTCATCATGATTTGGTGGGATTCCCCTCTTGTAGGGCGATTTTGTCCACTTACATTATATTTTATTAGTGATCCATGTATTTTATTGTTGAGCTCATCTCAACCATTGATTAGATCATGAGATCTTTTAATCTTAGCCGCTCATGTAAAAAGTGGTTAGGATTGTACTCTCTCCCCATCCTATTTAAGGAGGGAGCCTCTCATTGTAAAAGTCATCTAGAGATTTTTGGCTCTTGGCTCTTGGAATAAAATTTCTATCTTTTGGAGTACATGCTTGGATTGGAGTGGATGTTGGTTGTTTCGATTGTAAATGCTATTGTCCATTGCACTGGAGGATCTATTGTAGATATCTTGCATATTTGCCATACTTTATTTGCAGGTTAAGAGGACGATTTTGACAAGTGCGAATTGGTGGGGAGGCTTGCCATTCAAGCTTGGAAGAAGTCGTTTTGGGTTTGACAGGGAGTAGTTTTGCCTTTGTGTCAACTATTCTATGTTTCTCTCTCTCTTGCTTGTATCTACCTTCAATTTGTTAAACTGATTGATGCTTTGCTCCTTGGCTTGACAGGTTAGAAGGAATCACATGTGGCTTGGAAAAAATCGATTTGGCAAGAGGGCTTCAACAATTCTCTATTTGATCTTTGGCAAAGTAATCCTCGTCTCAACTAGCATTCATCTCTTCATCCAGGTATGTTCCAAGAGGTATGATCTTCTCTTCCTTGAATCTTCCATAATTTCTAGATCACAAAAACCCTAATCAAATTAAAACCCTTGTTTTTTTTTGTTTTTGTTTTTTTTAGATCTACTTAGATCTAGCCTTGTTCTTGAAAAGATATTGAAAACCCACCTCTATAGCATCCACCCCTAGTTGGATCTACAGTTTGGTGGTGATTGGCTAAAAATTGACCCACTTTTCAAGGCAAAAAGCCCTCCTTGACCCAAATCGCACTTCCTAGTGAGAGGCTTGTTTGGTTAGATCTAGCACATGGGTAGGTGAGATCCCACTTGATTTGCAATCTAAACACTTGATAACCTACCCCCAGATTCTTACTTTGGTGAAAACTACCTTGTGGACATCTCTCCATGTTTTAAGGGGTTAAAACCCCCTTTTGATCTTCTTGGTACTTTAAAACTCAGATCTACAAAGATCTAGCCATTGGATTCACTTAAATTTTTGAAGATACATAGATCGGGGTACAAGCCACTTGGATCTACAGTTTGGTGGCCGTCGAACTTGATTTGGTCCACCAAACCCATCTTTTGCCCTTCCTTGAGCAAGTCGCACCCCCTTGAAGATTTGAGTTGGTCCACTTCTAGGAAGTGGGTGTTTGAGTTTTTCGTGGATTTGGAATGCCCATGCCTTGAAACCTAGGTCTATACTGTCCTTCCGTCAAGATCCGCCTTGGGGATTGCATTCCTTGTTTTAAGGGATTGTGGTCCACTTAGGGTAATCACTTAAAAACCTAGATCTAGTAAGACCCAACCATTGGATCTCATCTAACCCAATTGACTTGGCTTCTAGGTGTCCCGATCTACACTTTGACATACCTCTTGACTCCATTAGCCCATTCAACAAGGCACTAGTCCTTCTCCAAGCAAGTCGCACTCCTTGGGATTCGTGTCAAACCCTAGATCTAGTACATGGGTACTCCTAGAACCAACTCAAACTCATAGATCTAGCCTATATCTAACCTATAGTACCATCCTCACACCTAACTTCACCTTGTCGGTCCACCTAGAACCATTTCACACTTCCCAAGAAACTAGACCCACTTGTGTAGACACATGGTACTTTACCTAGTTATCATACCCCATCATGTGGCCTAAACCATACATAGGTTGAAACATTAACAATCTCTTACACCTCCCTCAACCATACCTTAACCCTTAGGTCCACTTAGCCTTGCATTGGTTTCCGTAACTCATTACTTACCTACCCTTAGAAACCTTTGTTTGGGTCCAATCAACTGTGATTGGGGTATAGGGTCTCCCCCTTGGTCTAGTTATACCTTGACCTAAAGCGAAGAGTGCCTCGGTTGACGTGACTCCCACCTGCATTGGGAACCGTGGCATCTCTTGGGTCACCTCTTTAGTTGCCTAACTCCTCTACCGTCCCGGATGGGATACCTCTAGGGGCAACTACAAGTTGTGTGATAACAAGGACCAACCTCACCAGGCCTTGGCATTAAGGATCCAGAAGTTTTAGCGGTTGAGTCAAAAGCAGAACCAGCAGCAGAGATAGGTATAGATCCAGATGCAGATTGAGTTCCTATTCCCGGGCCAGCAACATATTCAATAGCAGAGATAGGTGCATATCTAGATGCAGTTGTTCTTGATCGAGTTCCCTAGCGACGGGTTGGATATCGAGACCGAGACCTAGAGCCTATAGATCCAGTGCCTGCAGCATCCATTCTTCCAGGTCAAGAAACATGCCTAGAACCAGCGGTTATAAATCCAAATACGTATCCAATAGCATTAGAGGTTGGACTGGCTTCCCTTAGCCCAGTTTTCGATCCTTTAGTTGCTGCAGAAGAAGCACTCGTTGAAGCATTAGAATCTCGCCTAGTTTCAGTTCCATTTGCAATTTCTCCATATCCAGCGGCAGAGCCAACTCAAAAGTAAGGTTACCTTGATCCAGTTACATAGCTTACCCATACAGAAGCAAAGGTGGGAAGGGTAGGAACAGAGGAAGCGAAGACAAAGGCAGGAGAGGCAGTTTACCTATTTATAAATCCTACAGATCGAGTTATAGCTGATTCAGTAGACTCGGTAGTTTCAGTAGCATCCCAGCTGATTCCTAAGTCGGTTGATTGACCACCTTGCGAGGTATCCATCCCTTACCTTGTACTACGTCCGGATTGAGTTTACATGAAGGCATAAGTCATGGCCGCATGAACTATTCAATGTAAAGGAGTTTTTGCTGGCTTCTCACAAAACAATCAACAATCTCCAGACGGTTTGAAGGCATTCTCCCTATTTTTCACCTTATGCGCAAAGGAAAGGTACATGTCATTGCTCGCCAATTTTCAAGTTAAAGCTTTATAGAGGATTTTTATTGAAATGGTCCCGAAAAAGAAGCTATTCTCTGTAAGACCTGTATATTATTCTACTGATCCTGATAGTTTCATAGATACTAATTCATACATTTTTCATGCTTAGATATAAACAAATTGTACAAACTAATTAGACAGGCTGCTCATGGTAAATTTCGAGATGGTAAAGACCGAATAATTCCCGCCTCAGAGAGTAATTTGGCTAAAGATGTTGTCCCTGCAACTTATAATTTTGTTCCTCAGATTTTGTAACCACCTGTGTTAGATCGTATAATTTAATAGTCGAGCAGTATTCTCTGTCGATGGCTCTCACAATTTTTTTTAGTCGCACCACAGTCTATTTCTTTAATGTTTGCTTATAGAAGCAAAATTGGGTTGTCATTCACGCACCAGAAAATAATGTGTGCTTATAGAAGAAAAATGAAGGTCGGAGCTTAGTTACTACTCCTGCAATCATCCACGGTTTCGTAGATAACTCTCCAAACTGTCGGCATGTATTCTTTCAATTCTAATCGTAGTTCTGAGGGACAAATGTGAGGTGTGATCCTTACTCAACCAGGTCACCTGAAATGTTCTACCGCCTTGCTCCAAGGTAGTGGTTTCTCCATAATGGGTCTGATAGATGTGAAGGGGAAAAAATATATTCTGCTGACCGAGAGTCTTCTCAATCTTGCCATGTATTCTTTCAATGCTAATTGCAGTTCTGAGGCACAAATGTGAGACACGATCCCTGCTTAATCAGGCCACCTGAACATTCTACCACCTTGATCCAAGGCTGCGACTTCTCCATAATGAGTCTGATAGATGTGAAGGGGAAACGGGCCCTCTTGTTGACCGAGAGTCTTGTCAATCCCGACATACCTGCGCTCTATCAGAGATGTCAAATTTTGTTTTCTATTTGATCACAAGGATAATATTATGGCTGAAGTCCATATCAAACATACTACAACAGCTCTAGGAAACTGAGTCCAGGATTGCATTCTTTGCTGAAAATGATTATAAATTGCCCATAATTATTTAAAATGCTCAGAAATTTTGATGGATGCATTCCTGATTGAAACACCCTTATAATGCTATAATAAATTCAACTCAAACTTCCCTCGTTGTTGGATATGATGCTAGTTGCTACAGGTATGTCGTGCTGAAATTAGGGCTTTTGTACACTACCACAGGTTACTGCTGACTTTTCACTATTGTTTTCAAGCTCCAACCATATAAAAGAATGCAAGGATGGATCTCAAGCTGTTTAACATATTCTCCTAGGTTGTGGTCCCTCCCAAACATGAACATAATGTTGAAAAAAGGGCATGAATAGGTGCACTGGAGGCTGAAGTTGTTATAGTAATTAGGGTTGTTCTTAAATCTGCCTAATGCCTTGGCTTCCTTTCAATCCTGATACATACCTGCTAGGGAAGACGTCTCTATTTATGAGGATGAATAAGATAAGGGTGAGGGTTTCATTCTCCCCCTCAATGTATATCCACAGATATGGGGCCCAAAACATTCACAAATGTGAAGTGTGGTCCCCATAAAACTGTCTCCTTGCAGTAACATATGATGGTTGTAATCTTGTTACAAGCCCATAATTAAAAGAGTAATTTCCTTCATGGTGTATAATGGTGGAAACAGCCCTAGGTTAGCTCATAACTATCTTAAATAAATAATGGATGCTTCCTCTGTCCACAGAATCACCTCCATAACCTCAGAACTCCTGTAACTTCTAAATACTGTTGTAGCATGTTTGGAGGTCAAAAGGTGCCCAGAGATACTGATTTATTTCCTAGAACTTGATATAAGGATCCCCACTATTGCTTTTATGCACATAAATACCAAATATTGTGCCCATTTTTACCGTTGATTGTGCGATCAAGTCCTCCAAGAACTTTATGTGCCTTGCGATGAACATAATCAACTCTATATGGGTAAATATTTATTCTTGCTTGCATAGGACACTTGCTTACATGAAATACTACCCTTGCTTTTCACCATTATGACAGAACTAGGAATGCCCTTTTGTATTGATGGTTTGAAGTTATAAATGTACACAGGGAGTTACTGATTGATAGTCCCCTTTCATGTCCTTAAAACGTTCCCAGATTGCTCAGAACGGGGATACAATTTTATTTCCTGTTATGATCGTTGTCTGCTACAGGACTGTTGTTTATGACCTTGTTGATCCACATACCTTCAGTACTTTCTTAGCATCTCAATCGTCACAAGTTCAGCCCTTTTTCAAAAGTGGATGCCGATACAAAATGGATGGTAACAGGAGGATTGGTTCAACTTCCCATTTCATGGAAGTAGAGAAAGTAACAAATGGATTTGAAATTGATTTTGTTGATCATGGGATGAGACAAGGAAGGAGATTGTGGAAGCCGAAGGAAGGAGATTGTGGAAGCCAAAGGCATAGTGTGCATAAAATGATCCACAATCTAGATGGAGAAAATATCCAGCCAAAGGCAGATTATGGAGAAAATGATCCACAATCTCGATGGATAAAATATCCTAGATCAACAATCTTATTTTTTCTTGTTTTACCTTTCCATTAAGTTGATTTTGTGTTTGCTATATTTTTCCAGATCCAATACATACAGTAAAACCATGCCAGATTCACTTGGGGACACGAGCAACAAAATGCAAGAACGTTTGCTTCATGGGTAACTTCTTGTCAATACATTTTCTCATCTCTTTGATAGATTTCTTGAAGCATGCCATAATTGCAGTACTGAAATGGTTGGCTATTTTGTGGATTAATGTTCAGGGGATAGAATTTTGAAATATGATAACTACTTTAATGGTGGCATAAATCCTTTGGAGAGGTACAATCTACTTGTAGCATATTTGATCAACGAGCTTTTCATAAATGGGTTTAAACTTATATAGTATTGAATTTGTTTGGAAAACATACAAGTACCCAAAAATGAGTGAATCTCTTAGAAAGGCAGGCCTCCCGATATTCTATTCAATGTGTGAATGGTAAAACACATTTGTAAACAATAATCTATGTATTTAATCAAAGAAGCACGGTCACCCAAAACATTGGTTTCTTGTATTCTGATTCTGCAAGGGTGAGCAGAATCCTGCAACTTGGGCACCCAAGATAGAAAGAAATTGGAGAACTACAGCCTACAGGAGACATTCAAGACAAATGGGAAAGGTGATAGAATGCATAGATTCATGGACATGGTATCTTCTAAATGTTTGAAATTTAGCAACATACATTCCTGTGTATAATATATAATGTATCCTTATAATAATCTGACTTTAAACTATTTCACTCACCATCACATCTAGAAATGACCAGTGGGAAGCTTATGTAGGGCCCTCGTGGATGGATTGGTAAACTAAAAAATCCACCGATATCATGTAAATGGTCACAATCTTGCTGCTAATATTTCTATGAGGAATTCTGATGTATAATTCCAATTTGCTCCATGTATTTGGTCATTTAGATCCTGACACATTAGGAAATTATGACCCAAAATCTGACAGCATATATGTCTGATTTTTGACATCACGTTGTCGACCATCCAGAATAAGAAAGATAATATAAAGCATTTGAGAGAAGTATTTTATCAGATGTATAAAATTTGGGATATCTCTAAACCCACTCTAAACCCCAATAAGGGTGTCTTCCGAGTAACTGAAGTCAATTTCCTTGGTTTCATCATTTATAAGAAGGAATCATGATCGATCCTGAATGGACTGAAGCAATTAAACAAATCTCTCCCCCCCAAGGAATCCAATTCTCTCTATTTTGTTCTGATATAGACCAAGAATCTCGAGCCGCTGATTCGACCAAGAAACCCAAAATATGGGGGAGTATAGTTAATTCCTTCACAATTTTTTCGGCAATGTAAATATCTGAGTACTCTGCAGATAACTTGGCCCTCGGGCTTAAAGTTTGTTTATGTTTGAATTTTGTATGGGTTTTCCAAACACCCTAGGGTAACTCGAGGAGCGTTATGTTAACTTGTACACTGCTATTTACCCACAAAACCAGCCATACACTAGTCGAAGGGGTCTTACCAGTTAAGCACTCACGTTTAAGCCATACACTAGCTCGAAGGGCTCTTACCGGTTGAGCGCTCCCTAGTGATACGATCAGTCCATAGCACAAACTGGAGATTATAACCTTCCCAAGATATCTTGTTCTCCCTAACTGTCTTTCTTATAATTTAAATGAGTTAATTTTTGTTGGACTCAACTAAGATTATTTATTACAGATAAATAGTAGGTATAATGATTACACTGAGTGTATGGTATATATAGAACAAGTAAAATTTTGCGAATGGTGTCTATTAGTAACCATTTTATAGTCAGCTTGGAATAGATTAGGAATAATATGTACATAGAGCTTTGAGCTTAGAACAGAGCTTACCTGCGCCTGTGTCTTGTACACATTTTATTTCCATTAGATTAAGGGATAATAAGTACTAGTGTAATCTCCATATTTAGCAGAACACTATGATACCCATTGAAAAAATATGCTGGGCTACTACAAAGATAAAAGGTTTCTATCCACTAATTTCCTCTTTTGCTTGCCCTCTTATAATTTCATTCTTAGTTGTCGGCCAAGCGATTCATGAACACATTGGAACACAACCAAATGGATCTTGAACTAAATCCAAGATACATACCAACTTGGGGTTGAGTACTCTCACACGGATTTATATATCTAGTTTCACAGACATAGAATGGGTTAGAGATTTTGATGACAAGAAATATACTTGAAAAGTTTGTGGCTTTAAATCCTTTTGAAAAGTAAAGTATTTATTTGTGTCTTAGTTTTTCTTCAACCATCCTATTAAATTATTTTGATTACTTTTTGCCTCTATGATAGACTTCAGTTCACGAGATTAAAAATATTTTATAGTTAGCTGGCCAATTACTGTTTTCCAGAAGTATAGTGTGTTTAAGATTATAATCTCTTTCATTTCATGGTGATTTGGATGATAAACCTGAACTGGAGTAATAGACACATACAAGCTGATGCATAGTATTTTCCTAGTTCAAGTCAAAACACAATGGCTATATATTCTTATGAAACCACTTTTTTTAGCCATGTTTGAATTTTTTTGGTGTGCAAGCTACCTTTTAGAATAATTTTACAATTTTTTCTTAAGATACATGTTTTCATATATTTAATCAACTATTATGTAATGATCCTAACTAGCATTCGCACACTTTTCTTTGCAGATTTCTTTTACGCCATTTGCTTGGTGCCTATACGAAATGGAAGACCAGGTATTTAATGAGAGATGAGTTCATTATGGCTTTTAGTTTGGTTTTGTTTTTCTTGCTGGCTTCTTGATATGTTTTGTTGTTTTTGATGGATTCTTGTTTGGTTTTGTTGTTGTTGTCACCATTGCCTTTGCATGTTAAGTTGCTTCTCACTAAAAAATTGCAAACACGGTTCTCATGCACAAAAATTTATTGAAAACTAATCTCCCATGTAGAGAATTCATAATTCAGCTCATCCCTATCAAGGAATAGATAGATAGGAAATGAGGCCATAAGATCTTTTGGCAAGGTAGGAAAGAGACCAATAATCATATTTGAAATTTTTTGTTTAAAATAGGGTTCAAACATTAAGACCAACCAACTTATAATTAAAAAAATAGGATTGGATAGGATGAACTGAGGATGGAGTTCAGTATGCAAAAGGAAAGAAAGTGAAGATTTGATTAATAATTGTTGGAACTTTGGGTTCCTTGTAACCTCACCATGTCACCTGATTGGTTTTCACATCTTAAGGAAATATGAAAGTTGTTCCTCTTTTAAACCTGTAAATTTTACTAATAATTAATGTCAAGTCTTAAGGCTTGATTGCTCACCCTGTTTTCATATTAGAAATCATCCAAGAAAAAAATGGCATTAGTCTCTTGAAATCCTTATCATATTTAGTAGTCCCTTACCATTCTTCATTTTCAAGAATCACAACTAAATAGCATGATATCCAAGTAAGTAAGATGTGTACAAATGCTGGATTGTCAGATATGAATTTCACTCTAAATGTTTGATTTATTGCAAAAAAACAAAACTTTGTTGCATTAATCCTCTGAACCATCTAAAAAATAGTATCCAACACATACTCTATATTTCACCTCATGAAAATTTCTTAAGCTACAACATATCATGCAACTAAGAGTCATATTCCTTTGGAAAATAAGTAATACTTGAGTTAAAAGTTGTACTCTTATTGTTATAGTGCATGGTGCATTCAGGGAATTAGCACGTGATCATCTAAATATTCAGATGAACGGGCAGCAAGACCTTCTCCAGGGACAAATGCATACTTCAATGAAATGATATATTGCACTTGCAAAAAGTGCCAAAACAGGAAACTAAAGAAGCGACGACTTGTTGGTATCCATAGATTGAACTATGGAGTTTATATAGAAGAGGTGCATTATAATTAACAAAATTTTATTCTTATAATATATAAATATGCACATTATTTAATACATTATTATTGATCATTTCAAATGATTTTTTGATGAAAAGCCACTTCCAGTTCCCAATGTTCTTGAAGAACCGACGGATATGATTGATGATAGCCACTCTCAAGATGAAGAACAAGAAACATTTATGGATGAAACCACTTCACAGATAAATGAGGCCGATGTTAATGAATTTATCCAAGACTTCTACACATCTTATGAAAAAGTTAATGATTTACCCCTAGCTTAGTTGGCTAGGACGCCTCTTTTCCCAAATGCAAATACTTCTATATTGGCAACACTTATGTTGTTGTTGAACTTGAAGGTTACACATGGATTGACAAACACATGCTTTACCGATATATTAAGGTAGGGTTTGATATTCCTATAAATTAATGCTCTAAATGTCTTAACATTTTTGAATATTGTGTATACTTATCTTATAAAAATCATTTGTTGCATCATCTAGACTTTTGGTGAACAAGATACTTCCAAAGGACAATAAGTTGCCTCATTCTCATAGAGAAGTATCTTCCATAATGAAAGAGATTGGAATGGAGTACAATACATATGATGCATGTCCAAATGACCATATATTGTAGTATGGAAAGAATTCAAACTTGCAACAATGTCCAGTGTGTCACACAGATAGGTACTGTAAAGATCAAGTATCGAATAAGGTTCCTTATAAAGTACTACGACACATTCCACTAAAGCCAAGGTTTGAGAGGATGTTCAAATGCAAGGAGTTGGAAAAATATATGGATTATCATGCACAAGGGGTGAGCGAAGATGGTGTTATGCGTATGGCCGCAGATAGAAAATATTGGAAAGAGATTGAGGAAAAATGGCCACATTTAAGAAATGAGCCAAGGAATGCAAGAATTTCTCTAGCAAGGAATGGTGTCAATCCGTTTGGAGATCTTAGAACAACATATTCTGTTTGGCCAGTTTTAATTATTAACAACAATCTCCCCCCTTGGATGGCAATGAAAAAGGAGCATACAATGTTAACTCTCATCATACCAGGTACTAAAACATATTAATGCAATGCTTTCTTCAATATTATATTAAAAATAATTAACTCAGTTAAACCTTGATAAAGAACTTTTTGTTTACCTAGGGAAATATTAAGTAAAGGATATGGATGTATACATGGAGCCCCTCATTGATGAGCTTCGCGAATTATGGGATGGTGTAAATATGTATGATGTATCAAGACCTATCAATGATAGAAACTTCCTCTTTCATGCGATCCTTGTCTGGACAATTCATGATGATCCAAGACTCTCTATTTGTTGTGGTAATATATTATAAATTACATTTGTAATTATTTTGTTCATTTTACCATTTTTTCAATATGTGTTCCATACTTATTTCAAGGCTACAAACAAAGGAGAAACATGGTTATCTATCATGTGGAATGAAAATGTTGTATAGGTACTCAAAGGATCTTAATAAAACTGTGTATGATGAGTATAAACAATTCTTATCACAAAATCATCGCTATCGAGTGCGTGAGAAAAATAAGTTCAATGGAAAGGAAGTGGAAATGAGGAAGCCAAGAAAGATGAATCCTTCTAGGTGGAAAGTACTGTATGACAAAAAAGAAGGGACGAACTTTCCACTAAGAATGAAAAGACTCTCTATTTTCTATAAATTAGAGTATTATGAGAACTTGCCAATAGCCCACCTATTTGATACTATGCACATCGGGAAAAATGTGGCAGAGTGCTTGTGGAAACATCTAAATGGAACCAACCATGAAGCGCAAATAAAGTTATGAAAGGACCTCCAAGTTGCCAATAGCATGCCGAACATGTGGTTGCATGAAAACAACTCATATGTTCATGCTCCGTGGATTTTTACATTAGAGGAGAAAGCAAACATGATTGATACAATGAAAAGCATAAGATTTCCTTCTGGTTTCGGTGCAACATTAGAAAACGTATTCACGAGATATGGGTCAGAGTTTACATGCCTAAAAACACATGATTGGCACAATTGGATAAAGGTAACTTTGTAGTACATCAGATTTGTTGCAAGATAATTATAAATTTGTATATCTTACTGACAGTAGAAGTTCATGCATATTTTAACATGGCTATTTGTTATTGGTCATGTAGTATGTTTTTCCTACTGCAATACCAAGCACTTTTGATCATGATGTCACGTTAACTATTTACAAATTATCCAAATATTTGAGGTATTTTGAATCCTTCATCCGTACTCTTCGATGACACTTATCCTTTGAAGTGTATCATTGGTAATTCATTTATATTAGTTTATACATATAGTTTTGAAGAAATCATTCAGTCTTTATTGTTATACATGTTAATATATGTAGGTGGGTCTCATCTAAAGAGATACACAAGGATGAATTGAAGTATTGGAAAAGGAATGTTTAATTTTTGATGTGCGATATTCAAATGTACTTCCCTCCAAGCTTCTTCAATTCTCAATAACACTACCTTATACACCTAGTAGAATAGATTGAACAGTGTGGTCCTATCCATATTTGGACAATGTGGCTTGTGGAGAGATCTATGAAGGTTCTAAAACAATTTGTGAGGCAAAAGGCTCGACCAGAAGGGTCTATGGTTGAGGGGTACATGATTTTCCAAACAATGGTTCATTTGAGTGAGTACTTACCTCAATTGCATCTTGAAGCATTGTGATTATGGGATTGTAACCAACCACAATCATTCGAAGGAGAAAAATTAGAGGATCAAGGGAATTCAAAGAGGATTAAAGGTATATAAAAATGTTGGAAGTAGTTGTTTTTAATTTAAATTTTATAAGACATGGATTTAAATAATTATTAATTCATTGAACAGTTATGTTTTTCATTGTAGATGCTAAGGAGTGGGAGTCATTACATTTGTATGTTGCATATAATTCTGACTTTATGTTGGAATGGATGGAGAAGTACACTGAAAAAAATAAATTAGAGGATGAAAAGGCATGGGCCAATATATATAATAGACATGGCCAAAACAGTTCTCGGGGACTTCCTGCAAGCCATAAAAGAAAATGGCCAGAGGGATGCTCATGGGATTGGCTAAAGACCAATATTGAACATGAGGCAATAAAGGGGAGGAATAGAGTAACAAAACAACAATTGAATTTCGTTAAAAGGATCTAAAAATGGAGAGGTGATACATATATATTAACATATTGGGTATTTATTAAATTGTCTTTTAACTTTTGTATCCTTGAATCTAATTAGTTAATATTTATATGAATTTAGGTAACATATTACAAAGGAATGTGGAATAATGGTCATCATTTTTGCATAAAAAAGGTTGATGACAAGCGACAAACTTATGATTGTGGAATTTCGGCATAATTTGAGGTGGATTGTCGTTCACATGCAAATGATAGACAACCAATCACAAGCACACTTCGGTAGTATGGAGTGTTGTAGGATATTATAGAGCTTGATTTCATGTCTTTCAAAAAAGTTATCTTTCGTGTTGAATGGTACAAGCTTATCAAAGTGGGCGAGGAAAAAACTATCTTTATACACTTGAATGGATTCGAAATGATCAATACATCTAGGTTTGAAGCCACTTCTAAACCTTATGTGTTTCCAAATCAATGTGACCAAATATTTCTTATTCCAAATTTATAACAACCTGGTTGGTCATTTGTTATTGATTACGATCCAAGAGGACGAATAGTAACATTTGTTCAAGATGTAGAGGAACATGTTTTACTTGAAGATGCAGAAGCCCCCCCTGAAGACATGGTTGACCTAGATGAAGATGATGAAAACATGATTGTTGATGATGCATATAACCAAGATGAAGATAATGATGAGTTCAATGAAGTGATCGAAGGACATGAGCAACCACATGAGAATCAAGTCCGTAAAGATGATGATTTTGATGAATTTATTGATTATCGTTTACCTGTAATTGAAGGTGATGAAGCCCATGAAAAATATGGTATTAATTTATTTGTGGATTTAGGGCCTATTAATGATGGTGTATTTATGCCATCAGATGGGGAAATTTCATGTGAAGATGAGGTTTTTTATCATCATGTTCGCTTTAATATGGTTGTGAGGATTCATTACAATATAATTAAATATTTATAGGTTAAGTATTGTGTTTTTTTATTGTACACAAAATATAATGGAAATAATATTACATTATGTGTTATTAACTTGAATGTGTTATTACATTATGTAGTGGTAAATCATATGAAGTTGATATGCATTAATGGTTGTAAGTATAATGGTAATTATTTAAGAATTACTATATTGTTTATGCTGCCAGTAATTGGATTATAAGAGATTATATTTATTATTGATATAGATAATATCATCTGGGTGCCTAGTAAATCTATGGTATAAACATTTGACTACAAGCTAGTATAAGGCCTAAAGTATGCCTAAAGGAATGTTTCATTGCACGTATCTTCATAGTGCAAACCTTATGGTTTCATATAAAGAGCTTATTGTTATAATTGTCTCTCTATATGATGCCGATAATAGATATTCCTTTCATGACATTTAATTCAGATGGTTAACCCCAAGTTTATAATAAATGCATTACTAAGATAAGGGTCAGTGCAAGCTAATGAGGGTCACTTTTGGCACGTTAGATGCAATAGAAAACTGAAAAATCAGACATCCCTCAACTTGTATTTTTTGATATACATACGCAAAATTTCTTGCATTGAGTAAAATAGATGAAATGTAGGAAATTGAATCACGTTTCCGAATATATAACTTTTATGTATTGAAAATTTGCATAGCTATGTCAAGTTTCATTTTTCCTAACAGTCACTTTTTATTTTTAAGGCAAATAATAAGGTATATGTTTTTGTGGGTGCAGCCTTTGAGGGCCTAAATGATGGAATCAAGCTACAAAAATGGGCATGCATGTAGAGAACATATAGCACTAGTGTGTCATTATTTTTCGAAAATTAAATTAGTAATTTTATAATTGTTTAAGTGATCAAACCTAAAAAATAGTATGTCTTTTGTGGGTGTAGCCTTTGAAGGTCTTAATGCAAAAATCATGAAATAGAGTTTTGATAGAACGTGGAGGTTAGTGTCTACTTGTGCACCATACAATCTTTTTTTGAAAATATCAAGAATTGAAAAAGTTATGGAAGAAACACTAACAGTGTGTTTCACGAGTTAAGGAGGTAGGACATAAAAGAAATTAAAAGAA